>CAJVPZ010000228.1:0-22250 GCA_910592135.1 Racocetra fulgida | reverse complement strand
ATTTTTGACTGTCGGGATTTTTTTGTCGGGATTATGACCTGTCGGGATTGTGCTTGTCGGGATTTTGACCGGCACCCTTTATTTATTGTATCAAACTTGACAAATTTTTTATTCGATATTTAGTAATTATTATTTGCTTGTGATAGATTTATACCTGAGATTTAAATTTAAAATTATGTTATTAAATTTATATTTAAAGTAGTTGTGATTTAGATTATTTATATGCCTTTAAATAGTTATAAATTTTTGTTTATAAGATTGTATACAGTACTAACAAATAAATATGAAGACTGATACTAAATCAGCTAATATTGAAATTTGGTCTTTTTTTAAATCTATAAAACCTACTAAAATTCATATAGTCTTTTTATTAATAAATATTACTTCTTAATCCTAATCTAATTATGAAAAAAAGACTACAAATAAGGCTCTAAAAAATTTTATAATTTAATAATAAATATGAAAAATTTTTAGCATCAGCTTATTTTAGCATTAGGCTCTACAATAAATAATAATATATAATATTTAATACATTATATAAATATTTAATGCTTGTATAAATATTTAATGCATTGTATAATTACTTACAGTTTTGATTAGAGCTTTAATATAACTTATATACTTTTAACTAATTTAGTTATATACTTCTTAGATAAGAAGTTCTATTCTTTTGTTATATTGCTTTTTAAATCCTTAATAATCCTAATTTTTTTGTCAAGTTAATTTTTATAACCCCCAAATATTTTAATTGGGGTTTAGTAAGATAATATAGGTGAGAACTTTGATATTATTTTTTTCTTTTATACCTTTTTGCAATTTTTGAATAATGCTTCAAGTTATTATTATTTTGCAAAATTTAATTATTGCAATATTTATTAAAAAGGTCTTTAATAGAAGGTAGAAGACCTGTTTTATACAAAGTAGTTATATATTGTGCATTAAGATTATATTTATCTTTTAAATCTCAAAAAAGTAAAATAGTCCTATATGTAAACTTTTAACATATTTAAATAAACAAATTATTTTTCTTTTTTAGAGAACTATCAAGCCTTTTTTTAGCTATTGATAGATATTTTTGTTTACAAATATCACAGAATTCAGTTGAAATTCTTATACTTATTTGTCTGTAAGAGGTGTTTTTTTAATACTTCTCTCTGATTAAAGGTTTTAAAAGTTTTTTATAATAATTGACCAATCTTTACCAAGCTGCTATTAAATAGTGTATATATGAATGTTTATATTATTTTTCAGTAGTTTCGAACAGATTTCTTAAGCTATAATATCTTTATTTTCTTTTGTCAGCTTCAAAATTTGTTTGTCTTACTTTTAGACAATAGCTTTTTTTTAATCTAAGCTTAATTGTTACTTAGGTTTTTGTTTTTATACTACCTTTTTACCTAATATTCTATTGCTTTTTTGTTATAGCAAATTTGTGTTAATGTATATATATTAAGCACTTAGAAGCCTAGCAAATAAAATGATTTTATATTATTGATATAAAAGTAAGTTATTTTTAGCTAAAAATTAGATATATAAGCAGTATAGATATTTTTACTATTTACTCTACTGCAAAAAGTTAATATAATCTGCATATGCAATATACTATTTCTGTATAAAATTTAATACCACTATGCATATTCTTTTATAAATTACAGATGTAGAAAAACTTTTTTTTAAAAAAATTATTTTTTTAAAAATTGTAAATAATCTAATTTTTTATTAAAAGCTAATTAGTTGTACTTTATTATTTCAAAAATAAAATTAGAAAAAAATTAGAGTATCTAACAATTTAATGTTTATTATTAATTTTATTTTTAAAATTTTAATATGTTTGTGCTTTATATTTCTAAACTCAATTATAAAATTTTAAAACATATACAAAAGTGAGTGCTACTGCCTCTTCTATTATATTATCTGTACCAACTTTAGTAAATTTTTTAATATATATTTATTTCTTTAATATATGGTGCACATCATTTAGTCGCATCAAATTTTAATAATAGTGATGAAATTTTTGTTAATCATTATGTTACTGTTAGCCAATAAGATCTCAATTTTTGAATATATAAAGAATAATGATTGTAAAAAATAAAAAAAGTAAATTATGCACTTTGCATATATATTTAAAGATATTAAGTTATATAAATTGGAACTAGTCAAATATCATATGTTGCATCAGAGGGAAATTATATAGTGCATGCACTTATAAAGTGTATACTTAAAGAATTCTAACTTATAGAACAAGTAAGTGTTTAATGATCTAGAATTATTAAAAGTAGTCTATCCATTCATTCATTTTATTTTATACTAATTACAGTTTAGATTATTTATTAGGTGTCTGTGTAAAAAGTTGTTAGACATTCATTGTTGAGTTGCTGGATGTTTATGAGTTGTTGGAAGTTGGATACTAAGTTGACATAGTTGAGTTGGTATTAAGTTGGCATAGTTGAGTTGATATTAAGTTGGTATAGTTAAGTTGCTAGGTTGTTAGACGTTTGCTGTTAACATAGTTAAGTTGGTGTTGTTTACTGTTACATTGGTAAATATTTGTGCGTGAATTGTTAGTTTTTCTGTTAAGTTAGTTGCTGGATATTTGTCATCAAGTAAAAATATTAATTGACGAAATTATTAATTGGACATACATAAGGTTCTAATTGATTTATTATTGTAATTATTTTACTTATTCAAAATTTACTTTTAATTATTTAGATTTAATAACTATTATTGGAAATGCTACCTAAAAGATAAAAAGCACATTTAAAAAGAGCATTTACATTAAGATATAGTAATTATATATTGAGATATAAATTTTTTTTAATCTTTATTGTTATAAAAGCACAAAAAAAAAAATTAATTTAACGATAAAATTTAGTTGCACAGTTGGAAACTGATTATAGTACAGACAGTTATTCTGAAGAAAACAATAATATGATCGATGAATATTAGGTTGATGATATAACTAATAATGATTGGATTAATGATACAACTGATAATAATTGGGTTGATGAAAGTTTAGAAGAGCAAATGAATAATTGATTTAACTATGCTTCAAGCTGCTCAGAAACCAAATGCTTTTATTAATACAAAACATAATCTATTTTATACTAGAGCAGCAAAATTAACTATTACAAATAAAAATTAACAAATTAGATTAGCAGCTTAAGGGTCTAAAAAAATTGATTTATATTTTCATAATACTGTTCAAGAAACTGATAGTTCTAATATACAAGAAACTATTGCTCATGTATCTACGATTCAAGAAACTACTAATCAATTGATTACTGTTCAAGAAACTGCTACTTATTCAATCACTAATCAAAAGATAGATACTTTGATACATATGTTTAATTATATAAAATATTTGAAATTTGACAACACAATTATCCTTTAAAACTATGATTTACATAATTCTAAAGAGTAATTTTGTTAGCAAAGATCTAATTTGTTAGTTTTATTAAGTTGAATATATAATAACTTATAAAAAATTTAATAAATTTATCAGAAGATTCTTCTGATAAAGAAGATTATCAATTTTTATTTAAAAACTTAGAGCATAATATAAAGTATGGTATTAATGATATAAGGTTATAATATGTTGTACAATATTTGTAATTAGTATCAACATAAATTTAAATTAGATATTGCAGAGTTCTATAATTATATTTAAAATAAAGTTTTTTCAAATATAGAAATTGAAACTCAATGTACAATTAGTGCCTCACTGCAAAAAGATAGTTAAAATAATTAGGATGGCAATGGAAAAAGTATCAAAAAGAGCTATATTTTGATGGTCATAAAAGAGATGATATGATAGCATATTGAAATCAATTCCTTCAAAACTTAGCAAATTTCGAAAATTTATGCCGCAGTAGTCAAATGATTTTACTACACAAATTAGACTAGTGTTAGTACCAAATGAAAAAGTATATATTTTTGTTATGCAAGATGAATCAATATTTTTTGCAAATGATGGAAAAACTGAATTTTGGGATCTACAAAATGAATAACCACTTTATCTTAAACATTTAGATAACAGTTTAATGGTTAGTGAATATTTATGTGATACAATTGGTGATTACAATTAGACTCTACAAGAAAAGCACAAAATTCACTACTTCCTTTAAATCAACAAATACCAGAAAGTGCTTGTTTAATTATACGTCCAGGAAATAAGCAAGATAGATATTTGAAATTAATAAAGTTGCATATCAACTTAAAGAAAAGGCTATACCAATATTTAATACTATGGATCCAGGCTGTATTGCAGTTTTTGCATTTGACAATAGTACTAGTTATGGTGCATATGCTGAAGATACTTTGATAGCTAAAAGAATGAATCTTTCTTCTGGTGGTAATCAATCTTGTATGTGAAATACATTTATACATGATGGGACAGTACAGTTAATGACATTTAGTGATGAAATACTAAAGGGCTTGTGACTAGTTTTAAGTAAAAGAGGGTATAATATACAAGGTCTTAAAAAAATTTGTAAAGAATGTATTACAGGAAACTCTCAAAGAATAGATTGCTACGCAGTAAAAATAATGTTATTAGAACCTGATTTTATAAACCAATAACCATTGCCTCAAGAAATTGTTGAAGAAGCAGAACATAAAATTATTTTCTATCCAAAATTTCATTGAGCTCAATTATATAGAGTATTATTGAGCACATGTAAAAAAATATACATGTAGGCATTGTAATTATTCTTTTAATGATTTGCAAAGAATAGTTCTAATTGCACTTGATTCAGTATCATTAATTTAAATTAGAAGATATGCTAGAAGAGCAAATCGTTATATAAGTGCTTATTATTTAGGTTTATTTGCAAAATAGGCAATATTTGCTGTAAAAAAATATAAATCACACAGAAGAATTCTTGAAGATGTTCTTTTAGAGTTAAATAAAGATTAATAATAAAATATATAAAATATTACTTATTCTATATATGTGCTGAATTTTAAAGATGCTTAATAAAAAAGAAAAATTTTAAATTTATATAACTTTAAAATTATAATATATTTAAGATATTTAATTTTATTAGTTTGTTATTTGAGTTAAAATCTTAAAATAATAGAAAAAAATTAAAATTTATATTTTAATTTTTTAGTTCTATCTTTTTAAAGTTTATATAATTTATTTGATGTGATTAAGTGACACACACTATATTATATTGCTCAACATTATACTAAGTAGTTTACTAATAATATATATCCACAATTAATAGAATTAAATTTTTACTTTTTGTAATATTAAGTAAATAACATGTTAATAAAATAGTTTTTAAAAAAATGAACATATATTATCAAATATCAGTTAGATCATATATTTATTTTTTATAAAGCATTTTGCATAGATGTAGCATTTTAATAAACTTATTTTACTAATAATTTTGCTTTATTAATACTTATTTTATCAACAAGTTTATTTTTTTATATTTTATTTTATTAATACTAATTTACTAAAAAGATTTTTTATAATTTATCTCTAATTATAATCTGATCCTAATAACAATTAAAAGTATTTTGTTAAAATAAGCTTTAGTGAAATAAACTATTAGTAAAATGAACTTGGTAAAATAAATATCAGTAGTAAAATATTATATTAGTGAAAGAAGTATTAATGAAGTAAGCTATACTAAAAATATATATATATATTTTATGATAAGGTTTTGTCTTTATTTTTATTTAATATTTTGTATTGAGAATTTACTAATAATTTCTCCAGCTAGAGCCAAGTTACAAAAATTTTTAAAAAATGAAACTCAGACTAACAGAAACTATTAATCCTAATTCATCTGCAATCTAAATCTACTAGAGTAGTTAAAATTCACCTAGATTTGTTTATATTTATACAAATCTAAATAAGTTTTAACCCAGATTGCACAAGTACTTTATAAAGAATCTATAAAGTATAGATAAAAGGTAGTTTGTTTAAATATAATAATGTAAATATTAATTATTTATGTTAATATATATGAGTATAAGTAAAGTAATAAAGTATAATAAAGAAATCATAAAAAGTAAGTTGGTTATATAATATAATATAAGTAAAAGATAATAAAATTTTTGTTAAATTTTAAAATTCAAGCTAAGTTATAGTGATAATTTAAATTTAAGTTTATTGTTTAGTGAATAAGAGTATATAAAGTTTTGTTTTTAGAAATAAAAAAGAAAAATATTTGTTAAGAATATTGTATTAATAAGAGATAAAAGATTTAATAGTAAGAAATAAAGATTCAGATATATCTGGCATTTTGAATTGTGAAAAGAAAAGATCAGTAGAAATTTTTTGGGATTTGAAGTTTTTTAGTAATATATTATTTGGCTTGTAGTAAATAAGATTGAAAGTATTTAAATTTGATTTGAAAAATAAAAGTATTAGAAAATTGTATAATATCAAAGTATGCTATAATTTTAGCAAAAATATGTAGATCTGTTGTTTTTAAGAAAGTATTTTGAAGAGCATTTTTAAGATTATTTAAAATAAGTATTAGGGTTGATAATAGTATTATTGAGTTGTATAAATTTTTGTAATGCTTTTTGAACTAGTTCTTTAAAAGATTTATATAGAAAAGCTTTTGTTAAAGTTGTAACTAATAGTTAGTTTAGTTAAAAGATAGAAAAATTTAAATAAAGATAAATAGGATTAGAAAAGGAATTGTAAAAATAAAAAGAAGTTAAATTACGAAAAGTTTTTAGAGTATTGTTGGAAAGAATATTATATATATTAGTTGTATATGTATATATATGGTAATGTAATGCTTTGATAGATACAGATGTTCTTTCCTATAATGAATTAACAGTAGGAAATTGATAAAAATTTGGAAATAATTTTTTAAGTTTGGTATTAAGATAAAAAATTATTTGGAATTTGAGAAAGTTATAAGTTTTTTTGTTTATTAATATGTAAAAATTGTTTTTTATAGAATTTAAAGAATTTTAAAAACTATTTGTCAAGTGGTATGCAGTATGTTTTAAAGAAAAAAATATAAAAAGTTTTTAAAAAATTTTTGTAAAGAAATATCAAGTATAATATAAACATTGTATTTAGAATTATTGTTGATTTTAAGAAGAAGTTGGTCATTATTATTAATTATAGTATTAAAATATAGTATTATTTGAATAGGTTTAAGATCTAAATCATTAAAAAATTTTATATAGTTAATAGTTTTATATTGGTTTTGAAGAAAAGAAGGTTGATAGCAATTTAAGAATATTTAAAAATTAAATGTAGTGGTAAAAAATAATAGAAATGAAAATTTTTTTATAATTTAATTTAATAAAAATAACAGTAGTAAAGTTAAGTAAAATATCTTTAAGAATAAATAGTAAATAGTTGCATATTTTAAAAGAAATAAGATTATTGTTCCAAGAAAAATATATAGGTAGATTTAGAAAATTATAATTAATTTTGAAAATAGGTTTATTAGTTTCTTGTTTGGCAAGAAGATCAGCTTGTTTGTGAAGTGAGTTTGGAAGTGATTTGGTTTTATAAAGAGTGAAAGTAATGTTTTTAGTGAGTTTAATTTGATCGATAATATGAATAATGTCTCATTTTTATTTTGTAATTGTTTAGTAGGATAGGTTTGTTTTAAGTTTTGGATAGCTATATTATTATCTAGATAGATGGTTATATGAGAATTAAATACAATAGTTAAAAGCAATGAAATGATTGCTTCAAGTTTTACTTGAGTTGAGTTTGAGTAGAAATAGTAGCTGCATTAAATTTAATAGCTGTTTTGTTTTGCAGATTCAACCAATACCAAATTTGATATTTGCTGAATGCAGATTTTGAATTGATGCATCAGTAAAGAAGTGTAATTCTTGAGAGTTTAAATTTTGAATTAATGAGAAAAGGTTTGTTAGTTGATATTAATAGATAGTTGAGCTTGTTGTATTATATATTAATTGAGTTTCTTGTAATAGAATATTGATTTGAAGTAATAGTTGTGGTTTAGTTGTAGTTTAAATAGAGTTATGTAAATATGTCAATACGAGGATTTCATTATAGTTAATTTGGATATATAGTGGATTGTTAAGTTTATTGATATAATTATAGAGAAGATAAAAAGATATAGTATTATTAGATAGAGCCAGGATAGGTATAAGATATGAAATTCTTGCATTGTCAAGGTTAATTTTAAATCCTGAAGTTGTGAATAGAGATATTTGATGAGATAAAAAGAAGTTGTTTGAAGAATAGTGTATTTGATTAAAAGAAAAGGAATTCAAAGAGAAAGATGGAGAGATAAGGTGGGTTGTATTGATGAAGAGATTAGTTAAGGATAAAGTAAGGTGAGACCATGTGTTTGAGATTATATTATTTTGTGATAACTGATAGATATTAGTAAACCACATAGGTTAACAGCCTTTAGTTAGTTTATGTGTATATAAATAAATATTATTCTATAGTAGGAAGTAATTGTTATCTGCAGTGGTAATTTGTTTAAGGAAAAGTAAGTAGTTGTTTCTTAGACTATTTATTGTAGATATATGTGGATTTGATAGGAGAATATCATAGATTAAATAAGCATTAGAAAGAAACTTAGAATAATTGTTATTAAAAGGAAGATTAGAGAGTGTGATATTGTTTATAGCTAATTGTGAGAGTTGAAAAATAAGTGTAAAGTTGGTAACTTTACATTTATAGGAATAAATAGATCAGAAGAGAGCTTGGGAGACTAGACTTTTATTAGCCAGAATTTAATTCGAATAAGTTTAATATTTTTAAGAATTGGATATGAATTAAAAATATGCTCAATATTAGATCCACTAGCCTTCTGAACTAGGTTATTAAGACTTGGTAAGTTAAAGGTAATAGGGTTTATAAGAACAATATTATTAGTGTTTTTAGCAAGAGATAGCATTTTTTTGGTTTGAATAGTAAAAAGATGAGACTGTTTAGTTTGGAAGTTGTTTGTAAATAATGATTACTTGTAAGAGGTATTTAATAGAGAGCTGAAGTATTAGATTAAAAATTGAAAAGATTTGTGAGGGTGTAAGTTTTTTGTATTTGATTAAACAGATAAAGTTTTCAATTTTGTTAAGAATTATATCTCAAGTTGGTTTGGTAGAGCCATTACTATCTAGGTATATACCTAAATATCTTATAATGTCATTAGATTTTCTTAGAGAAATTATTTAATTATCAAAAATAAGAGTTGTTATTGAGATATTAGAATATTTTAGGTAAATATGAAGTAGATCAGATTTGGAGAGATTGACATCTATATTATTAAGTTTGTAAAGTTGGGATATATCATTTAAAATGTTTTGCATAGCAGTGAAGCTATCACAGAGCCATGTTGTATCATCTATGAAAGCTAGTGGTGGAATAGAAACACTCATAGTGGTATTGTTGGTGATAATATCCAAAAGGGATTGTGAGGTGATTTTGAGAAATTGATTTTGGTATTTTTGATGAATAAAGAAGAGAATAGGGTCAAGTAGAAGTTATTTAAATTATACCTTTTTATAATTTTGATTATATAAGATTAGTCTTATTTCTGTTATTATTTTTATAGGTATATTATTTTAGCACTTTTTTAATTTATTGATTTTGTTAACTCAAATGCAAATCAGTATAATATAGATGATCAGATCTGCATAGTATAAGCCTAATTTCTAAAAACTATACAATAATATTATTAATTAGTTATCTTAATTTGTATATATACATGGGCTGCTATTATTAGAAATAAGGCAAATTGACATTTAAAAAAATTTTAAATCTTATTTTCACAGCTTATATCTCAATAAATTTTAAAGCTATTTTAATAAATTTTTATTCAAATAAATGCTTAAATCGTAAGCTTATTTTCAATATAAATTTATTAAGATAGCTTTAAATTTTATTAAGATATGAGCTGTGAAAGTTAAGACTTGAAAATTTTTTAAAATATTAATTTGACTTATTTCTATTGATGGCAGCTTATATAATTCCAGATCAATATATTATAGTATTTATAGTATTTATAGCATCTATAATATTTATAATATTTATAGCACTTATTTTACTTATTACCTTTAAGTAAATTACTATATTTTAGTTTAGCAACTTTTTTGGCCCAACTTGTCTTTCAATGTATGATTTTGCACTTATGTAAATAATCAAGAATATCTTAATAATTACAGATTTTATGATCAAAAATATTGTAATAAAAATATAATTTCAAGTATACAGTATCTTAAATTACTAATAACCAATCAAAAATATTTATATAGATAAACTCTAAATTAAGTGATTAAAAAAAATAAAAAAAATAATAGATAAAAATATCTAAAAAGTTTTGCAAACGTATTTAAATTAGAATAATCTAGTTTGATATACTAGAGTTTAATTTAATTAAAGAATATAGTTTATATTATAATTTACATATCATTTAGAATCTGATTTTAAAATTACAATTAATAGACAATCCATTTGTTATTTGAAGAAAATCTGTAAATTTTTATATAGTATCTAACAAAGATTCTTATACCTGTAATTTAATATGACAAGGCTTATTATTTTAAAATTGAATATTAAAAATTCTAATAAAATATAAAATATAGTTATTGTTTATATTATGATAAAAAATTTGATCCATTTTAATCAAATAGTTGTGAAGAAATTAAATATTAAAGTTTAATATTTAACATTTTTATATAGTATTAGAATTCTAAAACAAAACTTTAAAATTTAATTTTTCAATAACTGCCTTATTAAATTAAGTTGAATTTTTTATAACTATTATAAAAATACTGTAATATTTTTAAAAATTTTAATTTTAAATCTTACTAAATAATTGCATTTATATTAATTTTTAAAATATTTTTTAATTTTTATTAAAATCAGATCCCAAATTTAGCTTCTATTCAAATTTTATTATAGTGATTGCAAAAATACAAAAATTTTTATAACAATTAAATTCTTTTTATAATATTAATCAATATCTATTGCCAGCTCAATTTTGCTATAGAATACAAAGTATATTGTGCACTGTTTAGATTTTTTCATAAATATATATATTATATATTATTAAAATAATTCACTTCTAATAATAAATTATTTTCTTTTTTTAGAAGAAAAACATAAAAACTCTTAGATCTAAAAATAAGTTACTTATATAATTGTCAGTAGTTACTATATAGTAAAGTCAAAAACTTACTAAGTAAATAATCTACTTTATTAAGTGAAAGTTGTTTAAAAGATCAAAATACATATATTTTAAAAAATATTATATAAATTAAATAACTTTTTATTAATTAACTTTTGATTTTTATGTTCAATAAACAAATTTTAAAAAAATTTTAAAAATTTATCAAACATAATATACAAAAATATATTAATAAAAGGTTATCTAATTTGGATAAAACTTTTAGAATATATATATTTTGATCTTCTGAACAACTTATACTTAATAAGATAGATCAATCTACTTAGTAAAATCTTAATCTTACTATAGAGCAACTACTGATAATTATATAATAGCTTATTTTTAGATTTAAAAAATTTTTATTTTTCTTTTAAAAAAAATAAAATAACTTCTTATTAAAGGTAGATTATTTTGATAATATATAATATATATATAATTTATTGAACTTGAATATATTTATAAACTTGAACTGAACTTAAACTGAACCAAAACTTTGAGTTCAGATTCAGTTTAAGTTCATAAATTTAAAGTTCAGTTCAGGTTCAAAGATCTGCAAAATTTAAAGTTCAGTTCAGGTTCAATTAAACTTAAATCTGAATCTAAATTGAACTAAACTAAACTTCAAAACATTGGTTTCAGAATACAAAAGTAGTATCAGATGCAGGTCTAATTCTCCTACTAGTAGATAGTTTAATAATAATGTCTTCTCAAATAGTAGATGCTCTGACTGCTAGTGTTGGTTTCAGTCATAGCATGCTAGTAGTGCAATTAAAATATATTTAAGCATCTATTAGAACAGCTAGATAAATATTATAACTTTGAATTGATATAAGTTTTTAAAAATTAGAATAATATATAGTCAACTCTCTCTAAATACATGTTCTCTAAATATATGTTCTCTCTAAATGCAGATTTAAGTTTAGGGCCCACATATATATTTAATCTCTATAAATGCATTTTTCTTAATTGTTCTCTTAATGTATATTGCTAAGGGAGTCAACTGTATTTTATTTACAGTTAATTCTTTACTTCAGTATTTTTAATATTATTACAAAGTAGATTTTTAAAGTAGATTTTATTAAATATTATTTAGTTATTTTTAGTTATTATTATTCAAAATATTTATAATTTTTATATAGTTAAAATATTAGATATATTTATTATATATTAGTTTTATATATATTTAGATAGAATATTATATAGTAATAATATAGAAATATTTTGATTAGCTATTAAAAATGTGGCACAGTTACATGACTTTATATGATATCAGGTGATACAAGGTTATACAAAAAAGTCCTCTAGATTATACAGAGATATTATACAAAAAAGTAATACAAGTTTACCTTCATCATCCACACAGACACTTTCCTTCATATGAACTTCTAATTCTCTTGTACAAGCCCTTATCATCTAGTTCCTCCTCATAAGCTATAAACATGATAAATAATATTTATATTCCTTTGCTTCACTCAGTACAATTACTTACTTCATCTAATATAATCCTCTACTTCCTTTATACAAGTTCTTCTTCTTTCTCTGCCAAGTGTTATTTATTTACTGTACATCCTCTCTGTGAGTAAAAAGATATATAAAGAGTGTCTTTTTCTCTCTCTGCCAATTCTATAAGTTTCTATACTTTATTTAGACTCTGTTCTCTTTATACCCTTCTTGTAAATATGATATTTCCCTCTAGGGTAATTTTTATAGGTATCTTGTGTTCTTGTATGAAATAAAGTCATTTTATATACTGTTACTATCTCAAACCATTTGCCTTCTACTGTGTAGTTAAGTAAACAACTATATATTCATCCTATATATATTTACAAAAGTCAATCACTGCACTGGGTAACTTTGTTACTTGATTATATTTTACTAAAAAGGCTACAACCCTGTAACAATATATAATTGTAAGTATTTTTTTTAAACTTGGCTAGGAAAGCAAGTGACACTTTATTAGATATAATTAAAACTATGTATATAATTGTTGAAATATATTACAATCTAGAACTAGACTATATTAATCTAATTCTAAAGCACTATATTATTATTACTAATCTTAGATTTTTAAAATAAAAATTAACTAATATTATAAAATAATTACAAATCCAAAATACGAAGTTAAATTATATATTCTTTTTATTTTTACAAGTAATAATAAAAGTATAGATAGCCATCACATCTCTTTTCAATTGATGCCTAGCAACTAAACAAATACCTAAACAATGGAAAGAGTGAAGAATTTTTCCAATATTCAAAAAACCTATTTTCAATAGAAACCTTACTAATACTAGACCTATAAGTCTTTTGGAATATATTAAAAAAACTTTATTTTAAACTCTTAACAAACTGTCTAAACAGCATCTTCACCCAACACCATATCCTTTCACTATATAACTATATTGCTTTACTTAGAAATAGTATAACTATTTCTATTCACATTCTTAATAATATTATTAGATTATATATAGTATAAGTGGGCATATAACATAAGTGATGACTATAGATGTGATAAATAGATATATTACACAAGAAATCTATGAAATTTCTAAAAGACTATATGGTTAACATTTATATTCTTATATAACACCCCTGTTATATATAAAAAACTGACCCTAACCTACTAGTTTATGTTTATTGCCCACCTATACTATAGATCAACTATATTATTAAAGAAGCTTCATGCAACTCCAAGCAGCATTGGCTTATATCTTAAGATATGAGCAAAGCATATGATTCTGTCAACTTAGAACTATTTCAAAGATCTCTTATACATATTAACATACCTTTTAAAACTTATATACATCCTTACCAATCTATTAACTAACTGCCACAACAGAGTGATTACAAATCTAGGCCTTACAAATACTTACTTTATCAAAAATAGAATTGACCAAGTGAAAACTATAATACCCCTCATTTGATGAATATATTATGATTCTCTTATCAGTAAAATTTCAACTCAATTTACAGGCTATACACTTGCAGTCTCATGGCATACTAACTTACACCCTCTACAATATAAGAAATTTAAACATCTATCTCAGTACTTGTCTATATAGATGACACACTTTGGATCACACAATCTAAAGAAAAACTTAAATTAATTGCTCAGACTGCAATGTCATTTTATCAAATAGCAAACATCTAAATTAATCCTACCAAATTCATATTCATCTGTAACTAACTTACAAATGCTATCTTATTTTGCAACTCTTTACTCAACTCAATACCTCGCAATTAGCCATTTAAGTTTCTAGGCTATTGGTTTCACTTAATAAAAAACAGTCTCAACAAACCCAACTTATAAAAGAAGAAACATTTTAATTAATTAATATTGCCAGTACTAAAAAGATTACTAACAAGCAAATTGAATATATTATTAATACAGTTATCATTTCTACCTTAGAATACAGACTATATAATATTGTCCTTTACACTCTACATACAACCAAATCCTTTCCAAATACCTTACAGTTGCCAAACACAAATCTCATCTAGCTTGATCTATTTCTAATAGTACTATACTTAACCCTTTTTTATACAATATTAAAAATATCTGGGATATCCAACTTTAGCTTTATATTACTAATTTTAATAATGAATTAACAACCCACATTTATTAGGCACCTCTACATGTATTCGAATTCAACAACTCTAAAATAATCTGTAGTTAACTACTAATATTCTCCAATATCCACAACCAATTATAGATGGACCAAACAAACATACTCTCAATTTTCATATTATCCAACTCCTTACCCATTTAGATATGTCAATTACAGCACATTCTAATTTCTCATAGCTACATACTATTCAACATAATTTACAACCCTTAGAACCAATTTTTCAAAACACCCTAAATATATTATTATTAAAAAACAACTTAGATTTCTTAACTTACTCTTTCTTGAGCAACTTTGCTCAGCTAATAACTCTGCTCTTCTAGAATAGAAAAATCTCTAACACAGACTGCTTCACTTGCCTATTTGAAAAATAAAGTGATATCTCACAATTACTATTGCACCTTGTTACCTCAATATCAACAACTGAGAGTCAACATTTTTGCATCCAATATACACATCTCCAAAAAATCTCAACCTTGGCTACTTAGCTACAACAATAACAATATTATCATTGATAAAATTTGCAAATACTTAACTAAAAACTTAATTTCTGTTACTTACTAGAAAACTAATATCATCATTAGTTGTTATCAACCATATTCTCTCCAACTTGTTTAATGCTACTCATGTCCAGGGTGCTATCTCAATTCTAATAGAATTAGTAACCATTGTACAATTAATATTTCAGCTATTATTTTCACCTAATAATTTGGAAGAGTCACTTCTAATAATCTCAACTTCTATGCTAATTATATAGACCTTATCTATTTTATAGCAGTCAAACATTCTACTCAAATCTCAATATCACCTTCAATTCCTATTAGCAAATCTATTTCTTCAAATCTTTGAGCTAAAAGAATCAACATTCAAGCTTGAGCAATTTTTATCTATCAATTTTACACAATCGCAATTTAATTTCTATACTGATAGATCTGTAATAGATATTGATATATAAGACTATACAATGAGTGTAGGTTGGGTCCAATTAAACACCAACAATTACATTATATATAAATTCACAGCAAAAATTCACTTCTGGCTATCTTCTTATAAAGCAGGACTTTTTCTATTCTATTCACAATTTCTACTACCTCTTGCAACTCTATTATAAATATCTTTACTAATTCACTATCTATTATCTCTAAATACTCCAAACTTATTAACTCCTATAGCTCCAACAAACCTTTTAAATTTAGCTCTTGGCCACTATGGTATACATTACTTAATATTTCTAAGTTATACAATCTACAAATTAATTTTCACAAAGTTCAAGCTTATACTGACAATTAGTATAATAATTTAGCTGATATACTTGCAAAGCAACACATTCTTGCACTTTCTCTATACTTTATATATATCAATATTCACAATCCCTTTCATATTATACAATGGGAGCAACATCCAGTTGAATCTTCTATAAAACATTTTATAAAAGATATCTGTAAATTACAAATTCTAGTACTATGGTCATCACAAAACTGCAATACAGAATGGTTACCTTTTATTCAACAAATTGATTGAAATTCTACTTAGTTATACTTCAACCATAATCAAAAACCTGCTCACAACTATACTAACTTTAAACTCAATTAACTTAATTCATTTAAAATTAAAACTCTACTTAATGAACTACCTATTTCCTTCTTTTATTATACTAGATACCCCATAATTTTTAATAATTCTAACTGTTTTTTTTGCAATAGTTTAGATTTTGTCTCACATTAAAGAGTTTGTTCTAACTCCACTATACTATGCAATATTATTTCTAATTCTATTTCTGATATTCTTCAAGACTCAGCATTAGACCTATCTAGTAATCAAAAAGATGAGCATATTCACAAAATTCAAAATTATGCAGCCTTTAATAATACATCACTAAAACCAAATGAACCCTTTTTGAACATTACACTTAAAGGTCTCATTCCAATATCTTTAACCCAAACTATTTAATAATATGAAATTCTATACAAACTGACCTCTCAAACTATTATTAAAATCCTAATCTGAATCAATGTACTTACCTTCGAACAAATATGAAAACCATATTGTATCAATTTTTCAAATTGAAAAATGTAATATAATATCACTCTCTTTATAACCAATCCCAGCAATAACAATCAAATAACCAGATCTCAGGAAAAACTAGAAAACTATACTTCTATTCATGCTGATATAGTTTGCCTAACTAACTATATACTAATAATTCTTGTCCACCACTTGAACAAACTATTTGCAAAATTAATATTTACAATATACAGTATTCCTTCTTTATAATTACCTCCTATATAATTACAACTCCCATATAATCACATTAATTTTTGAGACAATTAATTAAAAAAAACTTATAAAAAAAGACTTCTATATAATCACACTCTTTTATAATTACCAATTTTCTTGATACAAACTGTGTGATTATAGAGGAGGAAGACTATATTATAGATCAAATATAGTATATCCTCAAATTATATTTTAACTATCACAATCTAGGTGAGTCTTTGACCACTCTAGTAGGTCACAGATAAAGTAGTCTGAGCTTTTATTCTTGCATGTAGTTTTTACTTTTTAATTCTATATATTTAAAGGTTACAAGCAAGGCCTCATCTTAATAACAGGAAAAAATGAAAATATAGATTTAGAATAACTATTTAAAGAAAGAAAAGATCTATCATTCTTTTCTAGTTAAAGAATATAAAAAGATGATTTAATTAGACTAATAGTAGTATCAAAAATCTTAAATTTTTATATTCAATTCAGGTTTCTTTTACTAAATTAAATATATAGATAAAACAGATATTATATTTAATTTGAGGTATTAAAAGTAAAAAAATATTGAATGAAGCTGTTATATATAAAGCATTGTCTGTAACAAATAAAACTACATTTTTATAAAGAATTTTATAATCATATAAGATTGAAATAACAAACTAAAAAATAGTCATTTTATTAACAGTCTATAAGTAATCTATTTTAACTAAATTGGTTTAATTCAAAAAGCTAAGAAGACATTTACTACTACCTTACTCAAGAATCTATTGTCTTATCTACTATAATACTAATTTTTTTCTAGTTAACAGTTTTTTAGGTTTGTCATCTTCATATTGGATAAAATTAAAAGCTACTTTTCATGAATTTGATTTGCTTCAGAAATTGTATCACCTATTATAAAAAAATAAAAAAAATTGATAAAAATTACAATAATTTATTATACTATATTTGTAGTGTTTTTGCAAAAAAGGCTGAAAATATTATATTTTTTCAAATAGTATATCAGCTTCAGCAAAAATTTTAACAAAGTCAAGAACAAATTGTTCTCTTTTATCATAAGGCTTGCTAAAGAATGTTATTGCACATTGTGACAATTATTTTTAGAGCTTTCAAGTGCTTTTTTTTTTTTTGCTTGGTGGTAAAAAGATGACAAATGATTTATGATTGTTGATTTTTTCATGATCGACAATATTTTGACAATGCTGACAAAAAAGTTTTCCTTCTTATGCATAAAAATTATTTCTAAACAAAGGGTTTTTATGAAGCCGTTTTGATGCTGAAACCATGTTAATATTTTTTTTGATCAAACTTTTGACTTTATTAAACAATGGTAGAAAAAATTTGCTACATAAAAATATTACAGTAAAAGTTTATGTAATAAAAAAATGGAATGGCATTCATTGTTCTAACAACACAGCTTGAAAGTTTTTTTTTTTACGTCTAAAAAGACTAGTTACTTCTATTGAAACTAAAGATTTAATGAGTTTCCACAAATAGCAATACTAACTTAATATGGGTGGCAATAAGAATATATCTTATCGTTATCATTAATAATATTTCAGCCACATTATTTAAATGTTCAATTATGCTAAGCATATGCGATGCGAAAAAACAGTAAATTATGCGCATAATTTCGCATCGCATAATCCTGGACACCCTTTAAAAGAGAAATGATTTGCGTTACACGAAGTTGGCTGTATTACATATAAAAGAAAATGCAATTTGTAAAAAAAAAACGAAATCATTTT
The DNA here is from genome assembly GCA_910592135.1 of Racocetra fulgida. Classification (NCBI taxonomy): domain Eukaryota; kingdom Fungi; phylum Glomeromycota; class Glomeromycetes; order Diversisporales; family Gigasporaceae; genus Racocetra; species Racocetra fulgida. Next base: position 3,470 of record CAJVPZ010000228.1, on the reverse strand, counting down.
TCAAAAATCATGTCCACTGCTAAAAATCATGCTATTTGGCAATATTTTACTAAAAACCATGATGGTTCATTATCATGTTTACAATGTTCCAATAAATATAAAAAGGTTCCAGCGGTAACAACTTTAAAAAATCATTTTATTCAGAAGCATAACAATATTTGGAGACAAATTCGTTCTAAGTCAAAAGGTGGTGGTCATAAAAAGAAGTATAAAAGGCAAAAGCATAGAGACAGTTCTTTTAAACCTCCAAAAACTTTTAAAGCGATTAAAACTTCTAATCAAAATTCTGAAATGGATGTGGATTCGGAAAATCAATGCATATCTGAAGGCGCAAATTCGAAAGAGAACAGTGATCTTCAAGTTATCGAAATTGAAGATGAAGAAGCAATTCAAGCGAATCTGCAAAATTTGGTGATTGAAGACAATGAAATTAATGAAAATTCTCAGAATGATAATTTAAATCGAGATTCCGCCAATAAAATTGAAATTGATGCTACTGAAGCTATTGCGGAATTTGACGCGGGAAATTTAAAGAGAGTACAAGGAAAATTCAAAATATCTCTTAATTAAATTTTTTTTTTACTTATTATTTTGTCTTTGAATCGTTCATCATCATTTTTTATAGTCATTATAGTTTTTTGTCTTCAAATTATTTTTGAAAAAATGATTTATCATTTTAAAATGGGTTTACTTTTTCGAATCTTACATTTTATAAAAGGTTATGTCGATAATGTCAAATTTATACTTCTATGATTTTACGGAATATGATTTCATCTTAAAGGTTAGAAATAGAAAAGGTGTGTGTTTTTCCTGACTTAATCTATAAAGAATAAGATTAAATTCGGAGAATTTTAATCACGAAATCAAGAATTTTGATTTTTTGGTACTAGTTTGATAGGACAGATCAAGGAAAATCGCTTTTACAGGTCAATCACGATGGTATATCCAGCATTGTTATTGTAAAATAAGTTTTTTTTTTCAATAAAAGAAATATTCAAAAATCATTAGAAAAATCACCTAGAAAATGCCTATCAGCTCGTTTATATTATTTAAATGAAATCATTTTTCTTTTAAATAATTAAAGCTAAATAAGGACGCATTTTTTTATACATAAAGAATGTACAATAAGTGTATGAAAAGATTGTGAAATAAATTTTGACGAGAAATATGTACTTAAAAATCTTCAAAATAGATAAATAGATTTGATATTTTCAATTAACTCTTAGTACAACCTACATTAAACTAATTACCAAAATTTTAGACGGCACCACTTAAAACCGACCACAATTCAAAGAAAACTATAATACAATGATTTCCATTATTTAAATTTAAAAATTGTTGTTAATATAAGTGCCTTCACTATAATAAGACTGAGCTTAATCCTTTCTTTTTAAAGAATTTTAATTGCGCATAAAATAATTAAAATACAGCATGTTAGCGACTTAAAAGAAAATGTCCATTACTATTTAGTTAATATATTTCTTCTATTATTATAATATAAAATTACGGCATAAACGTTATACAGTCAGACCTCCCTAAATGCACCCTCTCTAAATGCACGCTATATGAAAAACTTCTCTAAATGCACGCCTCTGCTTGGTTCTAAATAATATAAAAATTATAGATTTTAATCTCTCTTAATGCACATTTTTGAAATTGTTTACTATGGTCCCGAGGGTGTGCAGTTATAGAGATCTGACTGTATACAGTATTTTTACAAGATCGAAAAATTTCGTACTCTTCAATACTTTTTACTTGTGAGTTGTTTATCACATATGCTATAATTGTAATATCATTTTTTTTGACCTTCACTATCCTGCGTTCCAAACTCAGAACTACCAAACCATGGACCTTGCAATTCGTTACCATGATAAATTGCTTTTGGTACATTTCTTACACGGCCAAGAATCGACTGATCTATGCTCCATTTTTCAAAGAAAAAATAATGCTGTCAGCTGTTTTAGCATATCCACCATTAACATTCCATATAAAAGGATTGTAACCACCAAGTATTTCATCTGTACCACAGTACCAGGTATATTATCACGAAGTCTATGAAATACTTCAGCTGTAAATCCATCCTTACTACCTCTAAGTAAAAGCTTAAACTCATATGGAATTCAGTAGTATCATAAATTGTTGAACGTCGATCAATTCATGATGAAATCTCTACTGCATGTTGTAGCGTGATTATGGAAGAAGATGGTGCGATAATAGATGCTTTTCGAGTAGGAAGTGGTACGGTTTCTTTTTATGAGGAGGTAAAATTAGAGAAGTGATTGGTGCATTTGAATCCATAAATTTTGTCATTATATAATTCCATAAGTCCTCATCAAGAATATTACGATAAGGTTTAATTTTACTCGAGACATCTTTACCAGGAATGTGAAAGTACCTAATATGATCAATTTTGTCACTATATCATTCCATAAGTCCTCTTCAAGAATATTACGATAAGATTTAATTTTACTTGAGACATCTTTACCAGGAATGTGAAAGTATCTAATATGAGGAAGATAATTTTGAAGAATAGCTTTTAAAGACTTAAAATTTTCATTAGTCCATTCTTTAATGTTAGATGATAAATTGGAGTGTTTGCTTTTCCCCATAAAATGACTTTATTCCAAATTTCCAATTCTTCCATCTTTAAATTATCGTTCCTTAAGAGAGCAATTAAAGCATTTTCTTGAAGAGTGGTAAAATCATCAGAGTCAAAAAAGCATTCTTGATGTTTTGCAACAATATTCTTGCAAAATTGTTGTAAAGATCCAAGTTTTGTTAAGAAAACTAATTTGATAAACACGAGAAAAATTTAAGCGAAGCCAAGATGAATTATTAAGTTCATTAGCAGCAACTAATAAATCAAACATTGCTAAAATTTCAAAGGAACTACACCTCCATAAATATATCTATAGATAAAATAAAAAGGTTAATTAATATATATTTGATAATTATAATACAGTCGTACTCCTCTATAATCACTCAGTTTGTTCTATGCAATAAATGTGATTATAAAATTTCTATTATGATGTGCTTGTATAGAAGTATATTTTATAATTTAATTAATGAATTTTTTCAAAATTTAAGGTATTATATAGAATTTGAGATTATATAGGAGGTAGTACAACTGTATTATATTATAACTTAATAATAATATTACAGTATTAAATGGATCAACAGAAAGATGAAGCCATTTAATTTAATAATGTTATTTTTCTTGTAATCGTATTCACTTTCAAAAAGTTGTGTAAAATCTTCAAATAATTTTAAGATCATTTCTATGAAACGGTACAGTAAAGTTTACAGTACGCATGCAGAATAGCATAATGGAAATTGGTTTTAATTGGCTATCGATTTTGATCATCAGATCGAACATGATTGGTTAATGTATCGTAAATCCATATAGAATTCTTATTTGTAATATACCAACATTTTCGGTTACTTATGTAACAAAAAAATTTTTTTTATTA
>CAJVPZ010000227.1:0-22259 GCA_910592135.1 Racocetra fulgida | reverse complement strand
GGATTGTAAAAATTATATAGTACTACAAATAAACTAGACTAAACTCTACACTAGTTATTTATGTCTATATTTAGGATATAAAAATATTAAAAACTATCCAGTCTTAAAGTAGAGCTTTAAGGGTCAAAACTTTTAGATGCTATCTCATCCTGTTGCACATCTTCTGCAATGTTTCAAATGTTATTATGTTATCTTATACTATAACCAAAAGTAGATATGTATATGTGTATATATCTTTCTTTTTTCAACAGCAATTGTTGTTGTTGATCTTTTGATAGAGGTACACCATTTTTCCTATTTTTTGGAGAAATTTCATAAAAACCAAGAGTGGGGGTATAGAAGAGGGTTTCAGTTTGCGGTAGCCTTAAACTTTAATAAAAAATGTATTGAAAACTCGCTTGTTGTTCTCCTTAGACCAACTATTTTTAACTTTGTTAGCAAAAGCAGAGCTTCTATTAAAATTTTTTGTACAAAGGCACCATCTTCTTGCCAGTTATCTTATATAAGAATGCTTTTAACTTGTATTCCAAATATACAAAGGAGTTTAGAAAAAAAACATGACAAGCCTTGACTTCTGTAAAAACCATTATTTGTAGTTGTCTCTTCTGCTTTTTTCTAACAAGTTTTCTGTTTTCGTTAGCCATAAGTTTGATACAAGTGATCATCATTTTCTTTTCTTTTTATAATTATATCTTTTTTGCAAATATATAGTAAATTTAAAAATTTTTTAAAAAATATATAGTAAAAATATTTTTATAATTTACTATTATTAGTTACTAGTTTTTATATAAATTATAAACTAAATATTTTAAATTATTTAAAAAGATTAGTTATTATAGCAGATTAAAATAAAATCAGATTAAAATGAAATGAAGAATAATGTTAAATAAACAAGCTACTAAAAAATATAAATTTTTAGGATGTATTTTTTTGGCATTTTTTTAGAGTTAGGATTAGAGTTTAGAAGCAGGTTTTATAATAAACAAATATAAGTAGGTTTTAGAGATTCAAATAGAAACCCCTTATTTCATTTTAATCTGATTTCATTATGATTTGTGACAGTTATTAAACTCTTTTTGATAATTCTCTAATTAACAATAATATTAATAGACAATCCATGAGATACCTGAAAAAAATTTTTTTTTATATATAAATTTTATTATAAGTACGAATGTGCAGCACCCTATCTAAAACTTTTTTTTATTAAGTAAATTACTTTTAAGCTTGTAACAAAAGTTGTAGAGCTTATCAAAATGCATTTAATAGTAGAAGAACATTAAAATTAGCCTGGTGGTTCTTAAGAAATCTTTAGAAAACTTCTTTTTTACATATAAAATTTATTTTATTTATTTTTTTCTCTTATCGACAGCCTCGCTGGTATCTTTATTAGATCAAAGCATATATATATACATATATTTAACTATCTAAACTACAGATCTAACACTCTCTGGCTACTCTATTGGATGCTCAGAGACAGACTGCTTTATTAAATAAGGTATTTTGTCTATACTGGAGGACTGCACCAAGCTAGTCTATAAAGCTATACCAAAATGGCTTTGTTTTATTTTTAATAAAATTTTTGATAGCTTTAAATCAAGTATTCTTTTTTTTCTTTATTTTCTCTTCTTTACTCTCATCGGTTTTTTTTCTTAACTTTCCTCTTGGTTTGATCTTGGCTATTTCTTCTTATCAGAGTCGATTCGTTCTCTTTAGTGCTGGAGTTCAGCTTCTCTGTACTAGAGCTTTTTTATTTTTTTCTTTTGGGCCAATTCCTTTTTTCTTTTTACATTCATTATATATACACATTTTGGTTTCTAAATATTTTTCTAGAAGTAATTTCAAGCTGAGTTAATCGCTATATCCAGATAGTTTTTAAGTTCTTTTAGGCTTCCTACTATTTCAAAAATTTTTTTCGTGACCTCTTCTTTAATCAAACCTTTAAGTATACCAGCTCTAGTTTCATTCTTTCCTTGTGCTTTGTCATGATGACTGCAGGTTTTTTCTGCTAAGACTGTTCAGGCCAAGTTTAAGGCTAATTGCTCTGCATCTTTTCATTTTATTTTGTACTTTTCACAAGTTATTAAATGTTCTTAATCTTCTTTTTCATCTTTCTGTATATTATACATATTGGGCTATCATATAATTTTGGTTTTCTGACTAATAATATTTTCAGTACTAGTAGTTTCTTATGCAAGCATTTGACTAATACACCTAGATGCTTATTTTTTTTTGAACTTGTATATCATATACCACTCTGATTTCTAATCTTTTTCTATAGAATAGGCCAGTATTGAGTTTGTATACTGTTTTTGGGTTCTATTTTTCTTACTACTAAAGAAAATTTCTATTCTACTTTTGTCTTAAGGTTGAGGATCATTCACAGGAATTCTCTTATAAGGTCTTTTACTATTGTCTCTTCTTAGCATAAAGTGGTGTTCGACTTCTGGAGAGATTTTCTATAATTTTATCTCTATCATCTATTTTAGATCTTAATTTAGCTAATTTATCTGTTCTATTATTCCAACTATTATTACTATGACCTTTAACCTTTTCTAATTCTAGTTATAATTTTTCATTTCTATTATATCTAAAATGTATTTTACTAGATTGTAATTTTCTTCCTTAAACTATTGTCTTGTTAACTTATTTTGTTTTTTCTCTTCGACCTTAGTTATAGCTATCGCACTATCTGTACAAATCTTAATCTTCCTTTTGCTAGGTATGATAAGCAGTACATACCAGATTCTCAGTAGCTCTGCTTTTGTTAAGGATGGCCAATTTCTTGTTCCAAAATACCTTTTATTAATTGCTTTTCTCTCTTCTTCATCTACTAGCACCCAGCTTGCTTCTATTCTGTCTGATTCTAATTGAGACTGTCTTCCATTTTTTTTTAAAGATCTATTAATATAGAATTTGAAATGTGGCAAGGAACATTCTTATAATTTTCTGTTCTTCTCTAATAGAAAGCTTTGCATTTCTGGACTAATTTGCTGTTTCTTGATGATTTCTACATTCAAATCATATATTCTAATTTCTTGAACCACACTCTCACCTCTTGGTATCTTTAGTTTAAATAAAACTTGTATCAAAAATATCATTTCTAGATTAATCTTTGAGCTTTCTTTTTTTGTTTGTCAATGAATATTGTTATAGAACCTTGGATCTTTTTTCTACTTAAGCAGCTCTTACATGAGTTTTTTTCCTTTTCTTGATCAAGTTCACAACCATCACATCTTTTCATAATTATGCTTTTTGTGCTTAGGTCTGTACTTGGTTTCCAATGTTCTGTAAGCCATTTCTTCTTTGATTTATCTATAATTCTTCTGACTGATGTGGTTTTATTTTCTGCCACTTCAGATGCTTTTACCAGCACCCATTCTTTCTTTCTTCTATCTGCTTCTAAAAAGTTTGCAGAGATTTAAAGAAACCAGGAACTAGGACCTTCTGTTCTGTACTTTGGCTTAACAGTATTTAATTATAAGTATTGCTAATTTTAATAGGCTATAAAATTTACAGCCCTGCATCTGACCAATCAAAATTGCAGAATTAATATAATCTGCAAATTTTCTTTGTATAATAAAAACAAAGTATTTTTTACAAAAAAAATCAAAAAATTACTTATAAAACCGCCTTTAGTGTTATAAATAAAAAAATTTCTTGCTAAATTTTACTATAAAGTTTGTTATTTATTAAAACTTTAACCCAACCCTAACTTAAATAAAAAACTTTTTTGAAACGGGGGTGTGAATTTCACAGCCTGTTAATCATAGTAATTTTCTTTAATTATATACATTTTTTAGACTAATTAAAATTATGCTTATATAAAAATATTTTTGTAAAATCCTATTTCTTTATAATCACTATATTAAAATATGTCTAATTGTGTAAATATAAAAGAATAACTATATATAAAACTATAAATTCTATATATATTTTACAGTAAATCTAGCTTAACAATAATTTATCTAAACTTATAACCTGCCTTAATAGCAATTTACCTCTTCGAAATTAAAATTTTGTTTTCCTAATTGTTATATTTTAAAAACTAGCCAAATACTATAATTAATATTTACTATATATCCGATACGGATGTTCTATAGAATAGAGGTGGCAAACTCCGCAAACTCCGCAACGCCGCTATTAAAAAAATTAATGATTACTAATCATTAGCGAATCTTACTCTTATATTGCCCATCTATTCTATAGAACATCCCTTTAGTAGTAATAATTTATAAAAAATATAGAGCTAAAGAACATTAGAAAATGCTATTTAAACCCATAAGATATCATTCAATAGTAAGGTTTGTTTATATTATTTATAGCGTAACTCTGAATTTTGTAAACAGCATTATGTTTGCATGAAAAAAATTTATTACAACAGTTCTGTATTGTTATTGGTTAATTTTATATATTACACACATTTTTTTTAAACGCGTTATAATATTTAGAATTTTCTAATTTTTTTACAAAATCAGTGTTTGCTTCTAATACGAAACAAATCAAATGACACGAAGTAAATAGTCAGGAGGAAATTTGGCAATCAAATATTTTGTTCTTGTCTAATTTATAAGGCGTTTTACATATGATCAAGCAATTACGTAAACCGATACACGACATATCAGATATACATATTGATATATAAACTAATTCAATAGCCGGCCGTTTGTAAACGTGCTTAAATTCTTACATTCAATGTCTTATTATAATCAACAAGTATACGGTAAACCACCTTCACAAGGCGGATATGTGCCTCAATCACTAAATTCTGGCCCACCATTACCACCACGACAGGGCTCTCAACCACCGACTTCTGGATCAATCCCACAATATAGTTTGTATTAAATCTTTAAGTCCAGATAGAATTATTTTCATAGCCCGGCCGAGTCAAAATTTGAAACTTTTAACAATTTTTTTTTTTGTTCTATTACGTGGGGGGATTCTTATATTTATATATAAAATTAAAAAAAAAAAAAAAAGCCGGCCGGCCGGGTCTTTTTGTGACATTTTCATATTATGAAAGCCAAGGACTCAACTTAGTACAGCTTAATTTATCTTTTTTTTTTCTTTCTTTTTTTTTAGCTCAGTCTCCATTGAATAGTCAACCATATCTTCCACCTGGCGCTGATCCTCAATTATATTTCTGGTTCCAAGCTGTAGACACTGACAAAAGTGGAACCTTGACCACAGAAGAATTACAAAGGGCTTTGATTAATGGTATGCACAAGCTTTAACAGTGTTGAAATGAGTCGGATTGGCTGACCTGTTGGTCTGTAAATAGTATCTGACTCAACCCGTGTTAGGTCCTTACCTGCTTCAACATTAAAAATTTAGATGATTTTTGTTAACTTTGCTAATTTTATTCTTCCAAATTAATAGGTGATTGGAGTCCGTTTAACCTTGAAACTGTTCGATTAATGATGAATATGTTTGACACTGGTATATATTAACAAATCTCATTGATGTTCAACGACTCAAAAAGTTGCATTATTACTATAATTTGTATTCTAAGAATAACTAATATTCACTAAAAATTGATGGATTTGTAATTTTATTTATGCTAACAATTACTACTTATTTTTTTTTTTTAAAGATAATAGTGGAACGATAAACTTCTCCGAATTTGTTGGACTTTGGCGATACATTGAAGATTGGAAGAGATGTTTTCAAAAATTTGATGTTGACGGATCAGGCACTATTAATTTTCAAGAGCTTAAAACTGCACTAAAAACATTTGGATATAATTTAAGCGATAATTTTATTAGCTTGCTTCTTAAAAAGTATGATAAATATGGTAAGTTAGTATTCCTGTTTTAATTAGTAATGTCCAAAGAGATTATTAATATGTATAAATGCGTACACAAAAACAATAGGAAGAGGGGATGTAACTTTTGATAACTTTGTGGTACGTATATATTAAATTCTTTAAATTTAAAATAAATATTGAGAGCCTTATATAAAAATGATCTATTTTATGTAGCAATCATGCGTGACTATCAAGACCCTTACAGATGCTTTCCGACGTTATGATACAGATAACGATGGCTGGATTTTAATTAATTATGAGCAGGTACTTAAATAACATTTAATGTCCATTCAATCTGTTTTTGTTTCTCAGCCTTATTTAACACATTTATAATTCAGTTTTTAGAGTTGGTTATTAACAACAGATAAATGTTTTAGGGCGTGATTTTATTAAGATAGATAAATCATCAGATGTGATCAAATTATTGCGGACTTAACATTTGCTAGAACAATGAATATGAAAATGATTGTATAGTGTATTCAAAAGGGCAAAGAATAAACGTTTAACGTCAGATATTAGGTATATATTAGGTATAGTAGATGATGAATAAATCAGCATGTATGGGTTTTGCTAGGGAAGTCATAGTTTCTTGGGGTAATGTTTAGAAAAGATCCTACATATTTTTAAATGGTAATTATTAATAATTATGAATTTTTTATTATACATTTTGAAATAATCAATTTAAAGCATTAAACACAGCACTATTTAAATAACCTTTCCTCCTGATCATCGGCAAAGTAGTAAGTAGTTGGGATTTGTTAGATGTACTTACCTAAGATATATATAATATGCTTATCTAGATTTTTGAATTAAAATTAAAAATTTGATTCAGAGGCGTTGATAATATTTAATTAAATTTTCAGTGAAAATATAAATCAAGTTCAGATTGCATGATCGATAATTTAATACAAGATATGAATCATCCAAAGTTTTGATTAGATTAGTATAAAAAAAAAATAATGTAAATAAAAAAAAGTTTACAAATCCCCAAATCCAACTAACAACATATGTATAATAAATATAATCTAGCCAATTATATTTATTTATAATCATGTTCTAGCCAATTATATTTATTTATAATCATGTGACTAGTGGGGCCATTAGTGAAGACTTTCGTATGATTGGCTGTTTAAGTCTATTTAATTATTTATACAGTTTAAAGTACTTTTTAAAAAACATCAAACTACGAAGAATAAACAAAAAAGAAGTTTATAGAAAGTTGTAATAGGATTGTAGGACTCCGCTATTAAAAATTTTAGAGAAGTTAGCATGGTAATAACCTAATTCTATCTATCTTTAAGAAGTTGCTATTATGTTAACTTCTCTAAAATCAAAATTGATTTTGATTATTTTTAATGGAGTCCCACAACTCTAATAAACCCTTTTATATACTTCTTTTTTGTTTATTCTTCGCAGTTTGATTTTTTTTTAAAAAGTACTTTAAACTGTATGAATAATTAAATTGACTTAAACAGCCAATCATACGAAAGTCTACCTATGGCCCAGGATCGCCACCAAAATTTTCACGCTCACGTGAAGATCTACAGAAATTATCCAATAGATGATCGTAATTTGATGTAACGTAACACAATCAGGAAAATTCAAACATTCGTTTTGAGAAAATTGCTTGTTTCCCGAAAATTAGCATAAGAAACTACCTTCTGCGCTCTAACAAAAAATTCACTCGAGCAATTTTACTATATTGACTACTAAATTCTAACCCTCATACTAACCCTAATTCTACATAAATGAACTTTAACGATTTTCTCGCATATCACGTGAGCGTGAAAATTTTGGTGGCGATGCAACGCCATGAGCAACTACCCCAGGATCGCCAACAAAATTACTCCAATACTATATATAGAGCGCCAAGTTACTACTTTTGTGTAATTGATTATGATTGGTTAATTAAATATATATCTTTTTTTATATTAAACGCCAAATTTTTAAACAATTATAAACTTTAATTAAGGAAAAAATCCTCTGGTAAAATGTAGTTTAGCTAAAAATCTATCAATTTGTCAGAGGTTTCTGATTTAGTTTGGTTTAAAAAAGTTATAGAGAGGTAAAGTTTTTTTTTACTGTCCGGTACTGTATGTAATTTTTACCATCACGTGATGATCGACGAAAATGATCCAATACTGCAATAATGTGGTTTAACGTTACGCGATCAGAATTTAAGACAAACGTTCGTTTTGTCACAAATCGCTTATAACTCGAAATCTGCATAGGAAACCACCATCTGCGCATTAGCAAAAAGTTATCCTTGAACGATTTTACAGTAAGCACTCTAACTTTAACATTCGAATAGGCCTTAACCCTAACATAAACTAACGTAAAAAATTTTGTCGAATATCACGTGGTGGTAAAAATTTTATTTGCGATCCTGGAAAGTATCTTAAATCCGATAAATTCTCAAAAGCTGCATATCGGATTTGAGAGGGTGAACTATAACAATATATAGATTGTTTAAAGTTTAGGTTTAGATATTGTGAACATTCTTACTCTTGACCATTTATTACTTGCCAACATTTCGAAGACAGAAATTTAAACACAGCATACACAAAAATAGTTTGAAACAATAACGATAAGGGAAACCATTACAAATTGATAAGAAAAAACAATCGTAATAGTCGTGATCTATTATTTGTAGCATAACCTAATCTAAAAGTGTAAGGGGCGGAAATTCATTGTGACAATTTGCAAATGCCTTATTAAATTGTACAACATGAGCATCATGAACGATTTTGTGATTTGATTACATCATGATCGGTTAGAATGCAACGTCTTAATTTGGTCATACTAGAAAATTTATTTATTTCTACACTTTTTTGTCATCCCTGAATTTTCTTAATGCCTTGTTTGCATTAACTTATAATGAGTAAACAACAAATATCGGTCAATACTGGAAAAAATCGGCTCGAAACGAGCGCAAATACATCAATAAATGGTCCATCAGGTCGTAGTGTTAGGTACATACACGTTAATTGTTATATATTTTTATTCTTATCTTAAATAATAACTTAGATATCATACCCGATAGTTTTTCACCAGACCAAATATTACATAGAAATTATGGATCATTAGTCGAACACTCTCAATCATTTGGGCAAGAGAGTCCACATGATGAAAGTGAATTAAGCAAAAGTCATGGTCATATAATTGAAGATCCAACTTCACCTAATGATGAACCTTTATCTTCGCGGAGGGGTGCAAGTTTTTCTTTACGATTACCATCACATTCAAATACTTTACCAAATGCTCGTAGAACTGCACGTAGTCATGGTAAATATTCAACCACACCTGGTTCTTATTCAGCTTCCTTTTCCAGTGAGAGAGTTCCTTGGAATGCTTTAAGATATTATCAGGATAATTTGTCGCCTACTTATGATGAGAGTTTTGAAGATCCTATTGCATTAACGTCTCCAAATTATGACGATGGTGTTAGTATATCCGGTGTTAGCATATCCAGTGTTATCATGGATGATGGTTCATTACAAAGAAGGAGAATTTCTTTAACCTCTGAACCTTCAAGGTTTGTTTCATAAGTTTTATGTGTGAGTTTTAAGAATGATTAAAATTTATATATTCAAATTCAAATAATTAGACCAAATATTTTATTGGAGGAAAGTACACCATTACTTAATGGTTACAATTCGGACTCTGATTCAGAACGTGTCGATACGGATAAACAATATGGTTACACGAATTCTTTCGCATCCTGCTTTCAACGAGCCAAATATTGGATGCAAACAAACTTATTAACTCTAAAACATAAAAATATCATTAAATGTGCATTGGCTTATTTTCTTGCGTCATTATTCACATATGTCCCGTATCTAAACGAATCTAGCGGTTTTGCTCAATCATATAATACACATCTTGTGGCAACAGTTTCGGTGTTTTTTGATCCAGCAAAATCATTCGGTGGGATATACGAAGCTGTTTTCTATGCAATTATAGGCGGTTTATATGGCATGAGTGTTAGTGTTTGTAGTATGTTATGTGCAATATGGTTCAATGAACATAATATGAATACTTTGGGACATATCATCTCGGTCGTACTTTGGTGTGGAGGAAGTATGTTCATCGTTGCTTTTAGTAAAGCAAAATTTAATAAAGCATCTTTTAATAGTGGTAAGTTTACCTCATTTTAATATCTTTTCTGATTTTCTTAAATTTCTCACGTTAAATTTCATGTTTTTAGCTTGTTCTTTGGCAAATATAATCATTTTTATATCTATAACCAGAGAAGGTGGTCCACATATACGAACATTTGAAATGGATTTGATTTTTCAAGTTACGAAAATTATCTTTTTTGGTGTATTAATTAGTTTTCTTGTCTCTGTGTTAATTTGGCCTGTCAGTGCGAGCAAGCAATTAGGGTAGGCAATATTTAATTTACGCTAATTTATTCATTTTTTTTATCATATAGTATTCATGATTCTCTAACTATTTTAAAATTTCTCATCTTTAAAATAAGGAATGAAATCAGTAAAACTCTTGATTCATTTCGTCTCCTATTAAAACTCCTTACAAAAACTTTCTTAGTTGATGATATAAATTACACGGATAAATCTGTACAATCTGCGATTGAATCATATCGTGGGACTTTTACATCACTTCGTGAGATATTAAGACAAGCGTCACTTGAGATACATAATGGAAATATGCAACAAAAGATTCAGTTATATGAAGAAGTTGTAGAAAGTTTAACTCGATTAGCACAACATTTAGGTGGTTTAAGAAGTTGTTGTGGGCTTCAATGGGAAATCATAAAAGACTCTAAAGATAAGGATAAAGATAAAACTTCCAATAATAAACCAGGTGAAAATGAAGAATCATGCGATTTAAAGGTCCTACTAGAACTCATACGTCATGTGGGCCCACCCATGAAATCTCTTGCGTACACTTGTAAACAAACACTTTTTCATCTTCAAGAACAATTTGTTGAAACAGATAAATCATATGCCAATATAAAACCTTCATTTACATTACTCAGACAAAATCTTCATTCAGCGTTAGAATTATTTGAAAAGTCTCAATCTCGTGCACTCACTAAACTCTATAAGCAAAGGACAGCAAAAAGTTATTTCGATGACAGACCTAATGAAGAAGTATTCCTCATATACTTTTTTGTATTCAATTTACAAGAATTTACTAGAGAATTATCCTATTTGGTTGATTTAACTGACAATATTTCAAGAATTGATGCAAGTGAACAAAAAAGACGAGAAGGAAGGAGATGGTGGCAATTTTGGAGATATTCTACTTGGTTTTCTCGAAATACTTTTTATACTGACAATGCAAAGAAATTTCCCGAAAATACACATAACCTTTTTGATACAATTCAAACACCGAAACCTAAAACCCTTCCACAAAAACTTGCAATCAAACTTTGGCAATCATTCTCTTGGTTTCGACAATTTGAAGTTAAATATGCGGTCAAGGCAGCTGTTAGCGCTGCTATTTTGGCAAGTCCCGCATTCATTGAATCAACACGAGGTATATACGCTAGATTTCGAGGTGAATGGGTTTGCATTACGGTAAGTCTATTAATTAATTAATTAATACTAGGAACGAATGCATATGATAGTATGTTTATTAAAAATTGTCGCGAATGTAATGCATCCGTTGGGTTAGGATTAACCAATAGGATTTTTAGATTTCATTTATCATCCAAATTTCGCGAAAATTGTTAATAAATTTTGAAACCTATTAATATTTGTTTTTAAATTTATTAACGTTAACGTTAATAATGATTTCAATAATTTCTTTTAGATGATGGTAGTCATGGTTCCAACAGTAGGTGGTACAAACCTTATGGGAGTATATCGAATTTTAGGCACATTATTAGGATGTTTTCTCGCATGGATAATTGATTTACAATTTTCCGAAGATCCAGTCATCCTCTCCATATTTGGTTTTGTTATTGCTTTGGTTTGTTTCCACTTAATGTTATACACGAAATACAACCGTATCGGTCGATTTGGTTTATTAACATATAACTTGGTTTCGTTATACAAGTATAATATACGTAATTCTAAAAGCACTGAAATTTCAGAAATAGCTTTATATAGATTTATAGCAGTAGGTACGGGTGTAGTTTGGGGAGTATTAGTAACAAGTTATTGGTGGCCATATGAAGCTCGTGTAGAACTCCGAAAAGGGTTAAGTCAATTATTTGTTAACATGGGATGGTTATATAAAAAATTAGTGGCCATTTATTCAGTACCATCAGAAGTTCAAGATGAATCAAATCCCAATCATGTATCAGTAATGATAAAAAATCGATTATCAATTTCTACCAAAGAATTTATGGAGATGGAATTATTCCTTCAAATTTCGTTATTAAGATTACATAGTTTATTAGAGCAAACACCTAATGAGCCACGTATGAAAGGACCATTTCCAGTTAGCACATATCGTCAGATATTAATAGGATGTCAAAATATTTTGGATAAATTGTTATCAATGCGAATAGCTGTAACAAAAGAAGAATGGTATTCCATAGTTAGAAAGGATTTTATTGTTCCAATTGCAGAAGAAAGAAGGGAATTAGTGGGAAATGTTTTATTGTATTTTTATGTTCTTGCTGCGGCTCTACGATTGAAAACACCTTTGCCACCATATTTACCACCAGCAGAAAGAGCTCGTAGACAATTATTGAAGAAAATCCGAGATTTACCTGTGGTTAGGAAACGAGTTGTTGAAGGTAATGATGAACATTATATTGTTTATTACGCTTATGTCTTGGTTATGGAAGATGTTATTAGAGAATTGGAAAGTTTGGGTATTATTATGCAAGAATTATACGGTTGTATGGGTGGTGATGAATTCAACGCCTTTTTCTTTGGTGGAAATGAAGAAACGGGTAATGAACACATTGGTAATGGGGGAGGTGTTGGAAGTAATGGGAATTTAGTTTCATCTAGTGAATAAAAAGATTCAAGTATTGTTGAAAATATTACTGAAAATATTGCCGAAAATGTTGCTGGAAATGTTATCGGAAATATTGTAGGAAATAGTAAATAGCAATGGTAAACAAGTTATAGTAGAGGATGGAAGTTAGTAAAATACATTATTATCAGAACATTCAAATTGTGTGATAGCGTGTATATTTTTTTAAAAAAAGAAAAAAAATATAGTCATCATTATGTATATATATATATATATATATGGCTGTGAAATACCTTTACCTGTTACGTACAACGTACGTACGTACGTACGTACATTTTTTTATAGTTAAATCATCTGTATATATTGTGTCAATAAACTACCGTATATCGATATGTTATTAGCTCGATTAATCGAATAAGTTGGTTGTCAATATACTCGATAAAAAAAAAAAGCTTTATATATCAATTAGACTATACAAATAAATCATATCACACAGTTAACCAGAGACTTTCCCATAATTCAGTAATTCTGTTAAATCGCCTTTTGCGCACTAACAAGCAAGCTTTTGATATTATTCATACCCCATTCTAATTTTGGAAAATTTGGAAAAGTTGATGAATGTTGATGGCTTCAAGACCATATAACACAAAATCAACAAAGTTTATTTAGAATATTATCGTAAAAAATTATATGAACCAATTCTTATATAGGAATGCAAATTTATTTAATTGTTAATGGAATAATTCGAATCAATCTTATGTAAAGTTAATGACTAAAGAACCAATTTTATAACCGACCGCATTAAACATAATAAGCATTACGTTATATTCAATGTTAGGAAAGAGCTTTTATAATTTCCTTGGAATGTTTTTTTGACACAAATAGAATATATCTAAAATTACCAGAGTAAGTGGAACGTTTCCCTCAAATTAACGAATTTTCATACTCGCATCAAGTCATCAAGCTTATCATCGATTTGGGATCAATAACGAATTTAATAGTATCTAAAACCTTTATGTACTGTTACATCCGAACTACCTCTTCCAAGTCGGATATAACTAATTTACTTTAGCGACTTATGTGTTAAATAATTACCGTATTTTATGCGAAAGAGGCAAACAGCTAAGTGTATATGAAGATAAAAGTAGTCACAACAAATTTATAATTTATTCGAGTTACTTGTATATGAAGACACTATTTCTCTTTATTAATTATCGAGTTGTTGAGCCATTGATTTTACCAGAGAAATAACGAGGCTATTTATATTTTAAAGCATTTTGTTAGCGTTAGCTATTATTTCTAATAGTTCTAATATATCTATAAAATCCAATACAATAATAGCTTTATCGCTATCACTATTAGCGTTAGCACCTGTTGCATTCTTGGTAATACCATATCAGGAAATTTCTTTTTGCATCGAATAACTGAAGTATCTTAAGTACAAAGGTACACAAAATTCGACCAATCAGCGCGATAGTGATGTCACTTCGTGATTTAATAAGTGGATTATCTATATATATCGTTATTGAGGTTTGACATGAATACACGATCTGAATATCTTAAATCCGGTACAGATTAGTTCGATATGTAACTCATTTAAATGTCAGGAAACAGTTAGTAAATCCCGTATCTTCATTTATGCTCTATTTATGAAATTTTGCTAAGTACGAAAGATTACGTGCAAAATTTTCTGAAAATAATTCGACATACACATTACAGCATTACACGAATCTGATATCGATGTGAAAATTTCTTAAATTTATTTTAGGACCTGATCATGGAATTTATTAACTAATGATAAGTCTATTAGATCCTAGGGTCGATTTAAATTGTAACACGTGGCAGATAACCCTTTGAACCATTGACAAGCATTTTTAATTTATAATCACAAAAATTAAATTTGTATGTCCCTATATAGTACATGGAGTGAACGTTATTTTACATATTGGCTGATTTTGATAAGGAAATCTCCCCAGGTTAAGGATATAATTTCATATGTCTAATGAGATGCGTCACCGGGGAGATCTCGAAAGCAGTTGTGAGGGACACTGCTCTTTATGGGCCCTATTTCTCAAAATACAATATTTCTTTTAAACCTTAAGGATATTAACTATTTATTTATTTTATCAGAATTCAAATATATATATGTTAAAATGATTAGAAAATTTCTTCTATGGCGCCATTAATCTTTTAAAGGCAAGAAAAATCAAACAACTCGTCGACAATTTTAAGAAACAAAAAAATCAAGATTTATGTAATATTCTTATTATAGAATTAATTCTTTCGTTGGAATATTGTGAGTCTGTCAAAAATAACGATTTTGTATATGCTGTCCTAATAAAATCCATAATTCTGGTAGAAAATTTCATAATTCAATTTCAGCATTAGTTACCATAATTTCATAGATTGTCATGTTCGAAAATAAACTTTGGCATTCAGTATAATAATTAATTAGAGTTCTTATTATTAACGAATTACGTATAAACATTTGAAATTCCTTGTCTTTTTTCTAATAATAGTGATCCTAGTAGAAACAATATTAATTGGGTAATTATAAATTAAAGACATTAGGGGTATTGTCTTTTGACAAATCGCTTATCAAAGACAACTTAGAGAGCTCATAATTTCATCGTTTTCATCATGAAATGCTTTATCATTATCGTTAATGTTAAATTGATAACTAAATAATGAATATTACGTAATTAACTGTTTAACGTTAACTTTAATATGTTTAATTTCATAGTTGTATGAGTAAAAACGTGGGTTTTAAAAAGTAATTATTTAACCATATTGATAATACACATGGAACTCTTATTATAGAAGTATGACTCAAGCACCAGGAACGCTAGTATCGATAATTGCTCGGTTATTATATACATAATGACATAAGCAAGTCTTACGCTTAAAATCATGCTAGTTTTTCCTTATTTCTGATTGGATACCGATTGTGAAATGTAAAAGCTCTCTTAATAGACTCCCAAGGGGTCAAATATTATAATTGTTTTAAGTATCATTAGCGTTAGTTTAAACTTATAATAGCAAAGTTTTTACATAATATATACATATAATTTTAATATTTGATATGCTTCCCTCGGAAAATAAAAAAAAAAAATCAACCTTCCATGTTTTTTTGATTTCTTTTTTGGGCCTTTTTTTTTTTTTTAAGAATAAAATCTATAGTTGTTAATCGAGAAAAATTTTATAAATATAACAAATTGTATAAAGTATTTGCTTATATTAATCGTGTGCAAAAAATAATGGAGAGTAATTAAATATATATATATATATTTTATGCAAAACATTTTAAACTATATAAAAATCTTTTCATTCATTTGGCTTGTGATCCACTTGATTTTTTTTTTTTTTTTTTTTATCAATTTTTTTACAATCTTTCATAATTTTTTTATTGAACCATAATGCTTTCGAAAACTACTTACCAACAGAGTGCTCAAAATGATATTTTCATTAACAAATTACCGGCTAACTCAATTAACCAGACTAACCAAACTAACCCGACTAACCAAACTAACCCAACTAATCCAATGAATCCCATTAATCCAACTAAATTAATGTCATCTATTTTACCTAATTTGGATACAGATCCATTTTCTAGCGCCTCGAACCTTAGACATTTGAAAAGATTCAGGAGTTTAGATACAATTAATGAATCATCAGGTTTGTACTTCTTAAAGAGAGCTTGCGTTGACAATTTCTCTTGTTAAATTATATAGAGTGTCTATTTTTACTGATGTAATAGATGTGCTACCACATTTTATTGGATCATCACCAACAACTGCTCTTGGAGATCGCTTTAACATTTATGATAACGAGTCTCAATATTCTCAATCATCATCCGTCAATAAGACTCTGTATTCTTCATTGTCATCCTTCAATGGCCCTAATAATTCTTTTGAAACGAGAGAATCACGTACTGGTATAAATAAAATGAGTAAAAAAGCTATCACTATAAGAAACTCGATCGATAAGGTGTATAAAAAAAATCAGCTTTCATCACGTGCACTCTCGAAACGATATCTACATCAAATTTTAATATCCAAATTTTCTAAATTTTCTACAATAAATAAATATAATAGATGCCTGTAATTCCACGATTTTATTTTCCGGTTATATCAAAAATTCAAGAAAATCGACCTGAATCTGTTTTGGTAATGTTTATGATTTAAATTTTACGATTAATGCATTTTCTCATTTGCTTTTTTTTTAGATCAAGGTCCAGGAAATATTTATAACTTCAAATAATTGCCTAAATCGGTCTCACTTTGGATTAATCACAAGAGAATGTGGTTTACCTCGTTATATGAGTGTGGCATTATTTTGTAAAATGGTTGAACTTGGATGCGCCAATGAACGTGTAACTTTTGAACAATTTGAGAGGTACACGTAATCAGAATACTCTAAATTTTCTATTGTCTCTATCTCTTTCTGTTTTGGCTTTTTGCTTATTTATTTATTTATTTTTTTTAAGAATATGGAAAACGCTTATAAAAACTTCAAATGATGAAGCGTCATTATGTTTTAACATACTACGAAGTGATAAGAATTATTTTTTGACCATTGATAGTTTTATTACAGTTTTGAAAGGTATATTAGGAATGAACATAATTTTAAAACAATTGAAAGTGCTAATGATGGTAATTACTTTTTTCGACTTGAAGATATCGTAATGACCCATCCTGGACTAGAGTTTCTGAGAAAAAATCTCGTATTTCGAGAACGTTATGGTGTGCATGTTTATATTCCATATCTCTACGTCCTGAATAAATAATTTAATTCGTGTATTTCTTTTTTTCTTTAAGTCGAAACTGTAATTTGTCGCCTTTTTTATGATTATAATCGAAATTGGTCTGGTAAAATGACTTACAAAGAATTTAAAAGAATGGATTTACCAGGAATGTTGAGAAACTTGGAATCAAAAGTTGATCTAAATCATGTAAGCTAATTAATATTACATATATAAATACAAATTCATAAATTTATAAATATATATATATTTTTTTGTTGATATTTTACATTATTCTTTCTCAGATTTGCGATTACTTTTCGTATAAACATTTTTATGTAATATATTGTAAATTTTGGGAACTTGATAATGATTACGATTTACGTATAAGTAAAAAAGATCTTGCTCAATATTCCGATAATGCATTAACCACAAGGATGGTTGATCGTGTAATGCACGGATATGGAAAAATGACTGATTTGTCACCAAAAGAACATGACCCGAAAAATCCAAAAATGAGTTATAGAGATTTTATATGTAATATCAAATATCAGTTCAAATATCAATTTACTTTTTCTTGAAATGTTTCTTACTATTATGATTTACGCAATCGACAACACTTATAGGGTTTCTCTTGTCAGAAGTGGATAAATCTACAAACACTTCTATTGAATATTGGTATGTTCTCAAAAATTTTCTGTATATATAATAAAAAGCCTTTAGATTTTAATTATTATTACTTTTTTGGGGGTATGTTTAAGGTTTCGATGTTTAGATTGCGATGGTGATGGGGTGTTAAGTGTATACGAACTTGAATGGTTTTATGAAGAACAATTTAATCGTATGCAACTTTTTGGTCTAGAACCAATAAAATTTAAAGATTGCATTTGTCAAATGTAAGTTTTATAATTTACTATTATTCATAAGTCCATCATGATTAAATAATTGTCTGTTTAAATTTCTTTTTTAAAAAGGTTCGACTTGATCAAACCTTCGAATCCGTACGTAATAACTCTCAAAGATCTTAAACGGTGTAAACAAAATGCTCCCCAGTTCTTTGATATGTTTTTTAATATTTCTAAATTTATCGCTTACGAACATTATCAACAACAATTAGATGAAATGAAGTAAGTATTGAAAATTTTGTCAATATAGTTTGTAGTTAAGATTCTAATTTTTTTATTTTTATTTTTTTTTTCTAATCTATTAACTGTAAGCGAAATCGATGCATACGTTAACATAGAATATAACAAATTGTTACATGCTGAACAAGAAAGACGTAGATCACACGAAAGACTTGAAGCATTGGGTGCAATAAACAAAAATATATCTCATAATATTACTCTTGATAGTTTTAAAAGTAATGTTATCGGTAATGGAATCTTTAACGATTCAAATAAACAAATTATTTGTGAAGAGGATTATGATAGTGATGACAAGAATAGTGAAGATGAGATCGAAGATTGCTAAAATATATAACATTATTACAATCAAAAATTTGTTAATATTAATGTTTGTAAACTTTTAATGTTGCAATTAAAATTTTTTAAATTTGATTAGTGGTTGCGTGTATTCTATCGGTTATTTGAAAAAAAAAATTTAATCGTATAAAATGGGCAAAGGCTTTGTAATAATGTTTAGTATTGTGAGTTTTATGTTTCTATTTAGGCTCCTTGAAATTATAATGTAGTGGGCGAGAGGTTCAATTTAAACAAGTATATTACATGTATTACAGTATTAAATAGCAAAACTAATCCTATTATTGGTTGGTTGGTTGGTTGGTTCATACGTAGACGCATGACTAATTGCTGGATTATTTGGATTATTTGACAGGGAGTCGGATCGATTTTACTGTCACGTGATACTCAGAAAACAAACGAAATGAATTTCTTTACGTTACACCTGATCCTGATCTTTGATTGACTGATTGACGTATAGACGTCGGGAAATCATGTGACAGTAAAAGATCCTACGCCTTGGTGTTGTTGGGTCACACTACCACCTGCAGTAATAACGTGAAAATTTTCCATCACGATTTACATAAATTCTGCCGGTTTTATTTTTAATGAATAGAACTGATTTTTAGTTTTCTTAGAAATTAACAGTCTCTTCTTCACTTTCGTTCTTCATTTATTGTATGTGGAGATTGTTTAATCTTCACAACCCACTGGATCTTTCTTGAGAATACTAATGTATCTTATATAGTTGTTATCAACAATTTTCTATATAGAAATTTGTTGTAATTCGTTAATAAAACCAAATATAATATCTGAAAATAAATAAGGAAATAAACATACACGAAATCGAATCAAACAACTCAGCACATTGTCAAGCATATCGAAATCACAAACTGTTTTTGGTAGTTCAAAACTAAATATCTTATAAAAAAGGTATAATCCTGGAGCTGATAGATGCATGACATAAATTTCCACTTCTAATTCTGAAATTACAAAATGATTTAGGTTTTTAAACAAAAGGTCATGTAGTCATCATACAATTACTTACTTGATGTAACAATACCATATACTTCAATTTCTTTAATCTCATCTTCTCTATCAACTTCTTTCAAAAGATTATGTATCTTTGTTATTTGATTTTGCATCAATACTATAATTTTTTGTTTATCATCTATATTCTTCTTTCGCCCATCACTAGATGTATTCTTCGCATGTTCGACTACTACAATTTCTACGTTCCTTTTAATAAAGAGAAGTTTAATGTCAGGAATCATGCCACGCCGTGTTCTCGAGTCGTTGTCTGAATTTCTACGATTTTTGTTTGCGATAAGCATACTATTAATAATTAAAATAAAAAAAATTGTATAATATCAGTTTAAAATAAATAAAAATTTTTTACCTGTTTATACTGATAAAGTAATGTTTGCTGCGAAATAAATTCATGATAATAGGTACATGTATAATTGATGCAATATGACTTTCTGACAATGGTTGTTGGAAATAATTTTCGTTCATACTAAAGTAGCTTGTGCTAAAAATGGAAATTTGTTAACGCTTTTTAAAATCAGTTTATGGTAGGGTTTGGGGCACAGGGTACGAGACACGTGATATTTAAAGAATACTTGATTGGTTAATAAGAGCAGAAATGTAAATACTAAATAAATATACGAAGCTTTTAGAATGTTGCAAACTCGCGAACTGTCAGATTTAAAAGGGCTTGTCTAATTTTTTTCCGTGCTCCAAACTCTAGTTTATGGATTTACATAATTCTTACAATGTATGGGCGATCGAAACAACGAAACTTTGAATTACTGAAGCTAAATCAAAATCGAATGATTCCAATTCTTTGTATTTAGATACAAAGCTTTTTGCTGCAGAAACATCCGAAATGTTCCCTATTTCAATCAACATCGTCTTCACCTCTGAATTTATATAATCGTCTGCACATCTTCTAAAGTCTTTCTTAAACATTTCCGAAATCACCTTAAACGGTCTTGTTTGGTTCTTTCGGGGATCTTCAAGATTTATCACTCCCATTTTGATAGGATCACTAAACAATCATATACAGTACATTTTAGTATAGACTATCACGTTTTATAAACTTAAATTATTATTTACCATTGTTCTGCATTATTATAAATTTCTAAAATTTCCCGGTTGAAATGATAGTTTAAACCCTATTTTTATAATAATAATTATCAGATTTTCCTTTTATATAATAAGTATAGGAATATATACATCATTATAGCCCATCCCAAAACATGGCGCATCTTCCGAAACGAAACTTGATCCATCTCCTAATTCTTCTTGATCTTCGAAAACATTGTCAACATTATTTCTAGATCTCTTACGAGTTTCGACTTTAAAATCGTTCTCTTCTTCAAACATTTGATCAGAATAGTCTGGTTTTGTTTTTCCACTTTTAGATCGACGTCGTTTTTGCTTATGAAAATCAGAGTCATTTTCATCATGGCTTTGACTTGTTAGAGTAATTTCATTATCCAAGACTTCCTCTGCGGGCGATTCACTCACATTCTTAAATTCGCATTCATTCGTAGTTACATACAATGTTTGCTAATAGAAACAAGACAAGTTACACGAGAATCCCATGAGCATCTTACCTTTTCTACCAATACTGTAGGTTTGGACGCAAGTTTCAAGGTTACAATTGCACTATCACACAGAGCACCAGCATAACGTTGAACGTGTTTTACAGCTTGAATAACGCCATTAATCTATATTCATTACAAATATAATTGTAGTCAGTTCGTCATGTGTCCGTACAGCTAATTTTGAAGGATTGCCTTTTGAAGCTCCAAATTTCTTTTTTCCTGCTCTATCCGATGAAGATCTATCTCCTTTTTTGTATCGTGCCAGAAGTTGCATAATTCTACACGTTTGTCCTTAGAAAATGAAAGACCTGTTAAATAAATTCACAAAAAAAAATTTCTTTGCACCTTTCCAATAGTGTACTATAGCAAGCCACGACACAGCTAACAGCCATCAGAGTGTTTAGCTAACAGCCACCCTCCTAGTCGTGGTTTAGCTAACAGCCAATAAGAGATCGACTCTCTAATCAAAAGCTAGCAGACTACAACGAGCTAACAGCTATAGAAGAATGGGCTAACAGCTTTCTTCCTGTTGCAGAATGAGGCAATACTCATTATAGAGACCCTTACCTTGCTACAGTACACAGTACTACAGAGCAATATAATAACTACAATACTCGCCTTAACAAAATCCAGTAAACTGCTGGCTTTTTCAACTTTACTGGTCTCAGTGCTTGTATTGTTAATTGCGCGAAGACTTTTAAAGAGTTTATCTGCAGCTTTATCAAAAGGACCTTCGTTAGCGTAAA
>CAJVPZ010000226.1:0-22264 GCA_910592135.1 Racocetra fulgida | reverse complement strand
ATGTATTTTTAAAATACCTAATAAATTTTTTTAAAATAATATTTACAAATTTGTAGAATTAATTTAAAAAATTTTTTTACTAAATTTGATTAAGTTTTTGTTAAGTTATTCTTGTTTAAAGTTTAAAAAAACTTATTAAAAAATATTTGCTTGGTTTCTATCGACTCAAACCCATTTATTAATAAATAAAATGCCGAATTTTTTAAATTTATTAAGAAATAAAAGAATTTTAAATCAAAATAACTTTTTAATAAAAGTTTTTTTTAAAAAAAAACTTTCTATATCTATATTCTTTAGGTCTTAAAAAATATTATTATAGAAAGTTTTTTTTCAAAAAATATTATTTATTAAAATGTTATTAAACTTTTAGTCCAAGCAATTATTTCGTGATGTGATTAGATGACCTGCACCATATTAGTAAAATTTAAAAATAAGTTTGCCGATCGGAATATCATTTCTGTGACTCGAATAACTCGAATAAACCTGAATAAATTAATGATTCATGTAGTTTTTGAGTTTAGTTCATGAATCACGAGTTGACACAATCAAACCACTAGTCCAAGCATATATGAATGCATTTTAAGTATTTTGTTCTAAGTGCAAAATCTAAAATGCAAGTTTTTGCTCTTTTTACTATACGATCCTCGGGATGTATTTAGAATCAATTGTATTTGCTTTAAAATACAATAATTTTGCCAAGTAAAATAAATATAGAAAGATGCCGATAATTAAGATTGAATCTTATACCGTATTTTCACGAAATAATGCATTTTGGCCTAAATTGAGCTTAATTCGGGCCATTGTTCGAAATAACGCGCATGCGCGTTATTTCGCGAAAATACGGTAAGAAAAAAAAGACAGCTCCAAGCAATATTCGGTCAAATCTTCCTAATTATATCATTAAATACACCTTTTCCCTAACTATTTAAAACTAATCTTTATAAATACAGTATTTTGGTTGACTTATCAAAGTTACAAGAATTTCAGATATAAATTGAAGCTTATATATCAAATATTTGCAAATTTTTTTAAAAATGCATATGTGTACTTTGTAGACAACCGAAACAAATTTAATAAACTTTGATACAAGAGGTACGTATACAATGACAGTTATATTTATAAAATTATTAACTTGCCTTTACATTTGTGTCAACTACGGTAAAAAGTTGGTAGCTTCTTGTACAATATTTTGAGATCTTCGTATTTATCATTCAAGTATTCCGTTTTCATACATTTTGTTAGTGTCTAAAAAATGGGTTTCTAGAATTTTATCTAATCAATAAATAAATATATATATATATACTGCATTATCGCATGGGCATCATTTAGAAATTGTGCCTTATGAAAATAATATAAATGGTTTCAAAATAACGCGCACCCCGTTTAAGGTGTCAACCAGGCTAGAAGTAGGTATATAGTGATTTGAGAGCCAGGTTCGGTAAAATTATTTTTGTTTCAAATAACACTCATGCGTGACGCAGGTAGGCGTGATTTCGCATATATTCTTGGGTCGAAATTTGAACAGCCTTTGGAAAATATGATTATCAACGATATAACTTAAAATTGATTCTGAATTTTAATGACCATTTATTAAGAGATTACTTATATTTTAATGAGATTTCTAGTGAGATACATTAAATATGAATGATGATGATAAAAATATTGAATTCATAGAATTCACAAATCTACTTACAACATATATCAGAATCGAATAAAAATAATAATTCAACTTTAATTCAAATAAATGTAATATATATATATAGTATCACTTTTATTTTGTCTAATTGGTTATCTAGTAAATCCTTTTAAATAGAGTTTGGATCTGGATATTCTTTTTTTTTTTAATATTATACAGAAATGGATATCCGATTTATCCGAATACATATTCTGATATATAGACCCAAGCACCCTTTTTTTTAATTTAACCAAAATATATTAAATTGATATCAAATTATCTAACTCAAAATTAAAATATATCGATATAAACATAATAAATATTAAAGTAGATAATTCATACAAAACTACATACCATGTATATATCTACAAAAGTGGGGAGCTATTACAATAATAAAAATATTAAAAGAACCTCATCCATTTATAATAAGTTTAACAACACTTTCCAGGATATTAATACCCATCCCTCTTACAACTTCTTTCTCTGCTAAAAATCCATCAACTAATTTTCCAACCATAATTTTAGAATTTTCATAACCCACCACTTGTCTTAAAGAAGCGGGGATAGCATTTTGTACGAGTAGTCGTTTAGCTTCATCTTTTGTTCGTAATTTTTCTTCTTCACTTCGTTGTGGAGCAGATTCTGCCCATACTCCATTTGGCCAAAATGAGTTTGTAAAACCATCAATCAACGACACCATATATTCTTCAGTGGAAAATGAGTCTATGGTTGTTAGAAAATACTGCTTTATTGCTTCAGTATAAGACCTTCGTACCAGACCTCTTAAAACAGATAAAACGGTCTTTCGAAGATGCCATTGAGATTTTTCTGACAAATCAAATATTTCTTCGATAGTATCAAAGATTGTATCAATAAGAAGATCAATATCTTGACCTGTCATTTGTTTATTTGGTCTTGGACGACGAGGGTTTTCTAAAACAGGTTCTTTCTCAGGTGTATCATTCTCCTTCTCAGGTGTATCATTTTCACCAGGTAATGTTATTGATTCATCTGAAGCTGTACTCTCAATACTAGGACATGTGATGAGTGAGAATGTTGAGGTTGGAGAATTTTTAACGAAAATTTCATCAGATATTTCTTGTGGCCTATCTGTATATGTCGAATCATGATCTGAAGACCTTTCGAAACTAGACTTTGTTGAAGTATTTCCTAAATTTTTAGTGTCTTGTGGACTTGTGCCAACAAGATTGACCATAGATATGGATCTTGGAATTGATAATATCGACAGTGCTCTATTTATTTTACTAGTTGGCTTTCCTAAATCGTCTTTTGGAAGACCGTCTCTTCTCATAAACTTTTGGAGAGCTTCACTTTCACATAAAGAAATATCACTCAATAAAATATTTAAATATCGTTCTAAAGACAGACATGCCTCATGGTTCTTTTTTAACATTAAACGTGGCATTGTTACTTTTTCAGCTTTAGGAAATTCTTTTCCCAAAGCTGAATGCATTGCCTCAAAGTCGCTAAAGCTTCGAGTCATAATCCATCCTGCGGAACCAGGTTGTTCAACTTCAATCATATAGGTAAGGGACTTTGTTGAATAAATTAGTCTATTTGAAGACGCTTCAGAAATATCCGTCATCTTTATTCTTACTCCACTAAGGTTCATGATTGGCGTTTTTGAAGGGTCAGGCAGTGATTCCAAATTACGTTCATCCTTTTCTTCTATGAGCGTGTCTACAGAACTTTCATTAGTTCCAAGTGAATCCACAAAAAATCCGGTAGTAAATGATCTAGCACGATGTATTATTGATTCCATAGATTCGTTTTCGCTAAGCAGTGAATAATCGGAGTAATTTGGTCGGTTTAAAGAATCTAAGGATGAATTGTCCACTGTGTTATTTCGTTTATAATCATTCGTTATAACGGGTTTATCTTCTACCCGAGATAGATTTTCAAATTGAGCCGGTTCCTCAACATACATAAAACTGACATCTCCACCTTGATTTTTCATCGCTTGAATGAAATCATCGAAATATTCATTTTCCAAAACTACGAATACATATTCTTGCAATTTTCTAAAACAATTACATGTAGGTCCATTCGATATTTCTCTAACACACTGCCTCACTAACATATCATTAACTACTCTCACAGGATATGAAGCAGCTTCACCAAAATAAGTTTTAAAAATTCTCATTGCGTCATTTTGAATCAGTTCTATGTTTGTTTCATTAGCTGCAATTTTCTTGTATGAATCAGCTTGAAGCCAAAATCGAAGTAAATTCGCAGATTTACGTTCTTCCAGAAAAGCCATAAATTCAGCAAAAGTATGTGATTGAAGTTCAAGAATAAATCGTAATTTTTCTGTATTAGCGGAGCGCATATATGAACGACGTGGTGAAGGTGATGATGGTGATGTAATAGGGGTTGCAACTTTTTCAACTTGTGAGAAAGCCTCCGTATGAATTTCAACTGAATTTTTCAGTTTTTTATCTGAATTAGTAGAATTCATAAATGGATTATATGGCAAGAATGATGGTGATGTAGTAGGGTCAGCAATTTCTTTAACAGCCGGGTGAACCTCCGCATGAATTTCAACGGAATTTTTTCGCTCAGAGTCAAAATCAAGGGGCATATTTGTTTGAGATAATGTAGTTTTTATAGTCAAAGGTTGATTATTTGATATTGATGCTTGATAATCATTCGATGGTTCATTAAGTTTATCTGTTAGACCGGCAACTTCTTCGTCTATCGAAGTTGCTAGTTGGTGAAAAAGGGTTTCCTCATGAGTTTCTCCTGGATCACTATCCATTAAATAATCAACAATGGTACAATTCAACCAATCTGAATCACATATTTTTTCGAGTATTGCTTCAAAAACTTGAATAGCCCATAATTCAGAAAGAAACGCCATCAATATATGACTTTGAGCCTCATTTGATGGTAAAAGACGGGTCATTAATAATTTAGATAAGGAACGGAGTACTTGTGCTTGTGATTCTCTGTTTGTGGTGTGAGCAAGTAGAGATGTTTTATTTTCTGAGCAATAAGTACTCAATGGTTCATTTGTTAAAATAAATTTTTTATATTCGCGCTATTGAATACCAAAAAAAAAAAAAAAGTTAAAGGCCGAGATAATTAATAAAAGATTTTTTTTTTTTTTTTAATAAATGCATACCAAATGGACAATAAAATTGTTTGCAATAGCAAAACTAGACATGATTCCTAATTCTACTTTATCAACATTCTGGAGGCACAAAGACAAATTCGTTGCCATAACATTCATGGCATTTCGTACATGAATGTAAAGTTCGGAATCCTTGCTTGAATTTATTTGATCATAATAAAAAACAACTATATCCCGAACGACAAAATCAAATGCTTTATTTAATGAATCATCTACTCGAGGGGTAATAGAAAGTTCTGAAGAAGTTGCTTTTTCATATTCAATGGCCTTAGTTATCGGAACAACACAAATATTAATACTGAATTTCAGAAGCACTCGCCTATTAAAAATAACGTATAATAAGAATCACCTGTAGAGAATTTTGTGTATTTTGTTGTATATAAGATTCTTGTGCCAAAAAAACCTTTTTCTGGCTAGATGCATCAGAATTGCTCCGAAGCATATAGCCAAAAGCGCATCCAAGTATCAGCAATATTAAAGGAGATTTCTGTAGATAACTCCATGCGAAGAAAATCATTAGATATAATATTAAATTAATTTTTGATGTTGTCGAAAAAAAGGTCATAACAGCATCCAAAAGGAAAGCTATTTCTGGTGCAAAAGTTCGTAATGAGGGATCTTTTGAAGCCATAAATTTGAAAACAGCCGAAAGAAATTGAATTATTTGTGATATAACGTCCGGTAACTTTGTAATTGATGTTTCTTGTAAAGTTTCAGTTGATGTAATTTCGGACGTTGAGTCAAGCATGCTTTCTTCGGATATATTCGTATGAATCATAGGTTGTTTTATATGAATTGGTATCCCTTCGGATGTCATTGTTAATAAAATGGTGTTATTAGCTAAGTGTAGGAAATAGTCACAAAAATAATTAGGATCGTGATTTTTACATCGAAGAAAGAGAAAACAAAACTGTTTAAAAATGCTTGTGTACTATTTATATAGTTACGTAATACAAACTAAGTAACTCTTAATTTTTATGGGGGCCTTGCAGATCCCAGCACGAAAATACAAACGTGATTTTTGAATGAATGTTGGCTCTATGACATAATATGTATAAGGTCGGATTTTAATAGTGCCCGGTACGGATTAAGTCCGCAGTCGCACAATGTAAAATAACTAATTGTTCAGACCGCTTAAGTATGCATGGCTGTCGGAGGTTGCGTGCAAAGTTTTACGTATAAGATTATGGTTAATGTGGCTGAAATTGTCTATTTAAAAAACGGCCAACAACAATCCTAGATCAATTTCCATAAATATACTCTATAAGTACTTTCCCACACATCATTTGATCAGTATACGCATACGTACAATAAAATTCGGACTTAAATTACCCGACAGCGTGCATTTACGATACGTATGACATGTAAATTGTTGTTATCGTTATACGTAGTCAAATAATGGATACATCCAAAATTTCGATGTAAATTTGAGAAATTGTTTATTTATTAATAATAAACAACAAAATTAACACACACAAATATAGATCAATTAGTTGCAATATCGATATGTCTAATTAACTGACTTATATTTAATGTGTTACTAATATACAAATTATACAATACAAAAATAGATAAGCTTTAAGATTTATATTTTTAATTTTATTGTTAACGTTAATTATTAAGAAAATTACTATGATTAACCGGGGGTAAAATTGGTCCCTCAGAATTATTATTAAAATTTAGGATTTGGATATAATTTTAGACAAAGCTTAGGGTTAGATATTAAGGCCCAATTTTAGTTAGCATAAGGTTTTTGAGGGCTCTACTTAGTGCCCCTGACGTAAGTTAGCTAGTACTGTAGTAGGTTTTTTTAGATATAGCACATCGATGAATTCTCCCCCGGTTAAAATTATCAATATGTTGTAAGTGGGAATGGAATTTAAGTGGATTTGGAATTTCCTAGTTAAATTTAGGGTGTACATATGATAAAATCAGCCCTAAAACGGGGGTTTATATATAAATTCCGAATCCACTTACAACATATACACTATTTTATATATAGAATATTTAAATAAGTACAGTATATTTATACGTAATACCAAATTAAATTTGCAACTTCTTACTACGTACGTACGTATTAATAAAATTTAAAAAGCATTTGACATAAATTTAGTTTACACAATGTACGTACATACGTACGTACAGTTAGTTAATGATTTGCATATTCGTGTAATATATGATTTTTTTAACAAAAGTTAATTCCGTTTAATATTAGGATAAGGTTAGTTTTAGAGCTTAAAGAAAGGCATAATTTATGCTAAAATTTTATAAGAAATCTTTTTGGTCAGAATACCAGAAGTAGCTTTATTAATAAAGATTTTGAAAAATAACAATATCCATGTATATGCACATAATATATCAATTCTCAATAAAATCAGATAAAAATATTTTTAATAAAGTATAAAGAATATTATATTTAACTAAAAGAATTGATAGAACTTTACTAATTACTGTATTAAATTATTTATATTTTCTGAAAAGTTAATTAAACTAATTTAATATTTTAGCAAAAAGTAAAAAAGTATTTATTATACAATATAAATAATTATTTGTAGTATTATCTATTATAATTGCTATAGATTTTTGATTAATAACTTTAATAAATAATCCATCTGTCATCTGGAGAGGATCTGTAAATTTTTATAAGTAAATTTTACTATTGAGCTAAATGTGAAGTGCTTCAATCTAAACCTTTTTTTTACTAAGTAAATAATTCTTAGACTTCTAACAAAAGTTGCAGTGCTTATCAAAACACATCTAATAGTAATAAAAATATTAAAATTGGCCTGGTAGTTTTTAAGAAATCTTTAAAAAAACATTTTATTAACATATACAGTAAAATTTTTTAAAAAATTTTATATATCAACAAATGTTTTTTAAAGATTTTTTAAGAACTACTAGGCTAATTTTAACATTCTTATTTCCATTAGATGCATTCTGATGAATTCTACAACTTTTATTAGAAGCTAAGAGTGATTTGCTTAGTAAAAAAAAAATTTTTAAATTGGAGCACTTTATATTTAGCTCAATAATAAAATTTATTTATAAAAATTTGCAGATTCTCTTCAAATAACAGATAGATTGTTTATTAAATAAAATAAAATAATACTTAAAAATAGTTAGTAAATATAATTAATAAAGTATAGAAGTTTGAAAAATAGATACAATATAAAACTCTTTTCTGTAGATCTTAATTTTATAAATAAAAAACAAAAAAAAAATGGCAAAGAGTGAACAGCATAACTATACTATAACTAAATAATTATTTTAACAAAGTAACAATATAGCAACAGACAAGCCTTGCTAAAATTAAATGAAATAAAAAGACAGTTTTCTGTACTTTAGTCTCTTTCTAACTTTGTTGCCAACTTCATCGGCAACTAACAAAAATAATAAAAACAACAAAAAGTATGTAACAAGTCTTCAAATAAAGAAGACATGACTTATATACATTCATATAGAGAACAGTAGCCTAATAGATATACAAAACAAGAAAAGAAAGCTTAAAGCTGTTAATAACACTTCAACTTCTACACTACCCACTGCTAACTATGATATTTTTGAAGAAAATACTGGAAAAATAGCAAATTCTAGTTTATCTCTGAATCTGACAGAAATGATGTCATTATTTCAAACAACAACAAATCTGATTCAGAATCCAGAGCAATTCCTGATATATAATTTTCTTACAGATGAACAAATTGAGCAGATCCTGACTCAGAGCTTTATCATATTCTGTACAGTTCTCACTGCAACAAAACAACATGAGAAAATAAACAATCTGACTCTGTTAGAACCAGAATTTGAATTCAGCCAGCTAATAAACATCTTATCTAATATGAAAATAGACCAAAATATAATAAACTCAGATAATAGAGACAATAAAGAGACCCATTCTATTGATATAGTGTTAGATAAATAGCTACAAACAAAAATATTATACAGTCAAGCAGTTAGCAAAGATCTTCTAAACAAAATTAGAAAGATTCTAAATAGGTATTTTATCAATGAAAAGGAAAAGAAATGGTAAGAATGTATACAAGCAGCTTTAAAAAAAATCAGACAAGAAAGATTGGAGCCTTTCAATACAACAATCTGGATGTATCCAAAGATTAAAAACATATTAACTTCTTTGCAAGACCTCAAAGAATTAATAAAATATAAGCTCTTGACAAAACCTACTACTAACCATATCCTGACTGCAATAATAGCAAAATTTTTTTATCAAGACACAGCATTTTTTAGAAGCTTTACTCGAGTTTTAGCAACTAGACTGCAATACAAAAAGAATTTAACAATCTATTTCTTAATGCTTTGGAAGCATATAAAAAACAACATAATGTCTTAGCTACAAATAAGAAAAACTAAGACTAAATTTTTAAATTACTACAGGTAAAGTTAGCTCTGGACTACCTAATCAACCTAGACTTCAACTCTTTAGATGCTTGAGAAATTACAAAATATATATTTTATCTAGCAGGCTTTACAAAAATCTTAAAACATCTCGACTTTGAAACAACATAATGGATAATCTCAAACCTTATTACAGATGTATTAATACCTTTATCTGCTAAACTGAAACTAATTTTCAGTTATCTACAAAGAGCAATTTCTTTTATTTTATCAATTTCAAATAGGCTACTTACCACACCTGTAGCTAAGACCTTATATTAATATTCTCATTTGATAAAATACCAAACACATATATTGCAAATATCAGAGAACCTCTGCCTACCTCTTACAAGCAATTAAGAGTTGAAGTACAACACTTATTTTCTATTACAAGCAGAGCAGATCTGCAAAGCTAAGCCAATATAGAGAATCATTGCAGAAGTTTTACTTCTTTAAACAAATTTTGTAGAATACTTTGACTTATCTGCTTCTAAGCAACCTCTACCTTGTATTCCACAAGACTTAACACCAAGACTAAAGAAGATATTTTCATTTCTACCCAAAAACTAAGAAAACTTCAAAAGCATATCAGACTCTTATGAATAAACTACTCATTTACAAGACTTCCTAATGATTATATTATTTCTTATAAACGTCTGTCCTCAAATCTAATGCAACTAAAAATAACAAACTTTGTATTTTTCTTACAAAGTAAAGAAGAGGCAAATACTTTTATCAAAAGTATTTCACCTATTTATAATATTCCAACACTACTACCGTTAGCATACTATAACTTCAACTATACAGATCTTTCAGACTTACCTAAAGATACTAATCTAGTTACTCAGGTTAATTTGACACTACTAATCTCAACTCCTAAAAAATTAAGCATTACAGCCAAAGCACTATATGAACACTACTATTTCTATATGATACCTCAATTCTGGATTAATATAAAAAAAAAAGAAGAGAAAGAAAAGGATCAAATCTAACAAAACTACTCTCAACAATTAAACAACTTCAAGCGGCCCTTATAGAGAAAGGAATTACTGATATAAATGTTTCTATAAAAAAACATCACAATATTTCTCTAGTGCTAGAAACCCTTTGAGAACCTTTCGCATACTATATGATACCTGAATTTGATAGACCTACCTGAGCTATCTTTTGAGATCTTTGAGAAACAAGAAATATCTATAATGACATCTGATTCACAAGAAACACCTACAATGATAATAGATATACAAATGCCAGAAGCAGAGTTAAATCCTAATACAAACGATCAATAAGCATATATCTTTTTATAAAAATGATACTATCATCAGAAAATGAAGATATATTAAAACAACTAGAACTTAACCTATACAAAAAATTAATATAGCTACTCACAACATCAGAGAATTTAATGATCTACTAAAAATACAAACTTGGGTAGAATATTATATAAAAGAAAACTTACATATAATTTCTTTTACAGAAACAAAGCTAAAAAACTCAACAATAAAATTACTACCTAATTTATTCTATAAAATATATACCTCAAACTTTCATCCTATAGATGAAATCAACGAGAAACTAGTCTAGAAACAGCTCTAATGATATGCAACTAGTTGCAACCATATATCCACAAAATCAATATCTTCCATAGAACAGCAGTTTGCCTTGACCTCTACTTTTCTAATGGCAACAAGTCTTGTATTATTTCAATCTATCTTCTGTTAAACCACCCCTTTCTTCTGAAACAAACCCAGTCCCAGCTACTTACTTGAACCACTGAGGCCAGAGTTAAAAACTGATACCTCATAATTCTAAAAGACTTCAATACTAATCAATTTCAAGATAAATGACTTCCTATCTTTACTAATCTGAATATAGCCAATCTGATTAGCCCTCTAATATTTTATAGTATTTAAGCACTAATCTGACAGAGCCCAACTGCAGCTAGCCAAATAGATGATTTTTGGATTTCTTCAGACATACTCTTGGCATTTGACATTTCTCAGTTAATTGATGTCTTGAATATATCAGAAAGTAATTACCACATCCTATATACAGTATGGTATACAAATTTCTCACTACAAAAGTGTCTAAGAAATAAATGAAAAAAATGAAAAATATACTTGTATAAAAAGATAACATTAGAAGATTGAGATAATTTTAGAGAATCAATAAATAATCTTTTAATCAACACTCTATTATTCTCTCAAATATGGAAAAAGGCAGTACCAATAAAGTCTAAAACTCTTGAGCAGCTAAAGTTAAAGAAGCAATAAATAAACATGTCTCATATACCTTCACTGCTCTAAAACCATTCTACGCTCTATTACTAAAAGCAACCAAACTATACTCAGCTCTAAAAAATATTAATAAGTACTTAAATTGCTTTTCGAACAACTCCTTGATTGACTTGCCAAAAGCAAACCAACACTTGTATAGAGCAGCTACTTTAGCAGATAATGATATCCTATTAATAGTACAAGAACAACTCACATTCTCTCTTACTGATACTATAAACCAAATAAAACAGCATAAACATACCATCTGACAAGCACAGAATTATGAAAAAAGGCAGCAGCAAAGTGAAAGAATTAAATTTTACATCAATCATAGATATTCAGACTTCAAGAACAATACTAGCTGTATGATAGATAGTATTTTACAAAGAAAAGTCAAACCAATCAGCTTTGAAAAGGTTGTTTTACCAGATGAAGTAATCACAGATGAAGACAAAATTAAAGAGGTAGTATATTCATACTTCAAGCTGTGGACCAAAAGCAATCTCTCTAATGACACCTTCTAGGAAGAATGGAAATCAACTTATCTTCTACTAAGTAATATACAAGAAACTATCTATAACAATCTGATCATTTTTATTATTATAACTGAACTAGAACAAACCATAAAGCTAACACCTAAAGAGAAAGCAACAGGCTCTCTTAGGATCTCAAACAAGATTCTTCAACACCTACCTTCAGTAGCTCTATCCTCCCTTCTAAATATTTTAAACAGTTGTCTAGCTCAAGAAATAATTTCAGACCAGTAGTTAATAGCTAATATATAGTTAATACCAAAGAAACAATATTGCAACTATGAGCTCAACTTTACCCGGCCTATCACATTAATTGATTACATCAGAAAGATCTTTACAAAGATTTTTATAAACTGGCTTACAAATATTTTAGTTCATAATTAAGTGCTTTCCTCTTATAACTATGCAGCCTTTTTTTTTTAGTCTACCTTTTAACCAATTTCACAGCTCACTTATATTTTGAAAGATGCAACTACAAATGAAAAAGAAATCTGGATTCTCTTACAGAACATGTTAAAAGCCTTTGACTCTATCTACATATCCACTTTATACAAAGCTCATGCAAGGATATACATCCTAAAAAAGGCTATAAATCTACTATCATACCTGCTTCAAAATCAGAAGAACAAAGTGATTACAAGTCTAGATTTAATTACACTATACTTAGTAAAAGACAGTATAGACCAGGAGAAACAATTTCTTTTTTATTGTAGAAAATCTATTATGACCCACTAATATCTAAAATATATAAAGAGCACTAAGGATTCTATAGTAAAATAGCTTCTTCTCAATCAAAAAAAATCTATACCTTGTAATGGTATATATGGATAACTCTCTATGAATTGCACTAAACAAAGAATCATTTACTAAAATTCTTAATACTGCCTCCTCATTTTACAAATTTGCCAGTATAAAGATTAATCTACAAAAATCAACACTAGTAACAAACTCAATAGCTCTAAATAAAACTATAACTTTTGATAATGAACAATTAATAGCAATCATAAATGGAACACCGTTTAAATATTTAGAAGCTTGGTTTTAAACAAATAGAAAGCCAACATTAGTACAAAAAGAAATTATAGCTAAAGTAGTAATTAATCTAAAGAAGCTACAATTTGCTTATATTACAGAAAAATAAGCAATCTACATAATCAATAGCATTATTACTCTTCACCTTCTATATCAACTATATCTTTTTTCCTATTAGCTATATAAACAAACACTTTTAACAAGATCTGCATTCAAATAATAAAAAACAAAGCAAAACTAGCCCAAGGAGTTCCCAACTTCTTCATATTCAATCCAGACATTTATGTGTTAAACAATTTAGCTCAAACCCAGCTCTCATCATTGGAACTAACACTTCAAAAAAACCTAAATCACCCTAGTTTTAACTTATTCTTCCTAAAGCTATAGCTACAACAACTACAAGATGCAGCAAACATCAATATATCTATTCTTTCGCAACTTCTAGTTTTTTCAACTATACAAACCCTTATACAAACCTGCCAAATGATACTAGTATTACATATACTTGGATTACAAACCTCATGCAATGAAGACAAGTGGCCTCTTCCAAAAGAATTCACTA
Source organism: Racocetra fulgida (assembly GCA_910592135.1). NCBI lineage: Eukaryota > Fungi > Glomeromycota > Glomeromycetes > Diversisporales > Gigasporaceae > Racocetra > Racocetra fulgida. Next base: position 8,640 of record CAJVPZ010000226.1, on the reverse strand, counting down.
GTACTTCAATAAACCAGATTCTTCTAGACTACCTAGAGCTTCTTACCTCAAAGAAAAACTAAACAACTACAACGTCTTTAGTGTTAAATAATTTCTAAATACAACTAATACTAAACTTTTAGAGTAAAATAACTTTTATTACAATATCAAGAAAATATCCAGAGGCCAATGTTTATGCTGGTTTCATACAATCCAAGACCTAATAGCAGGCTCTACAAATCCCTTGTCAATATCTCTATAATTAAACCTTTATATTTTAACCAACTGGACCTATAACAAAAGAGCTAAATAATCACAAACAAACTAGTTATCGAAAGAATACACAACTTATTAAACAAACATTTAAAACTTAACATTATACTTTACAACCAGATAATACACTAACTGCTTATCAGAGCTATAGTCTCAAAAATCATCATTATCATTCTAAATATTGCTACTTTAATGCAACAAAGCTGTTTTATAATCTTCAAGTAGACTGCAAAAAAAAGATACACATCGATCTAAACAATTTAAAAAAAGTATTAGCTCTCAGCTTTGTCTATACATTCTCATCTGACAATTCAAGAACACTTCTAATACTGGCTAGACCTCTTTGTGCCTTTACAAACCCTTCTATCTTGCTCTGAGATACATTTACAAAAACTAATTTTAAAGCAAAACCTTAACACTAACTATGATAAGCACTCACTAGATAATAGAAAACAATCAGTACATTGTAGCAAAATGTCACCTTCAACACAGCTAACTCCATTTGCTATTACACTAACCTCTGGTCTTCACATGTATATACAGGACCCTGAAATATATATAGATAGGTCAGGTTAATTATAGAGTTACTAAAAAAGGAAAGATCTGTAGAAAAAAACCTTAAAATAAGCAAAAAAATTACTATAAATAGAAAAGATCTGCATAAAAAACCTCAAAAATAAGCAAACTCATATCTGACCTATTTATATATATTTCAAGGTTCTGTATATACACTACTTACTTTATTGAACTTTGTCCTTACGACAACAAACTCATGAACTTCCATATAAATAATCTCTTCTTTGCCAATCTGGTCAATCTCATACATTTGGTTTAGTTATATAACTACCCTATACTAGATAAACAACAATATGTATATTTACTTTTAATATTGAGAACACTAATTTATAACTGAAAAAATACAGCTATCTTTGATAAAGGCTCCAAAATCTATAAAACCACAACTACTATTTTCTCACTAAAATCTGCATTATAGCAGTTTCTATACAACCATTTTGTTCTAAAACTATTTAACAACCTTTGTATCTATCTGCTAAAAAATACACTAAAACAAGTACACTAAATTAATAATCGACTTGCATAGTTTAATTAACAATAAATTACGAACTGACATACATCACAAGAAAACATCAACTGGATACAGACATTATAATATATCACTTATAATGAAAGACTACTAGCTCTAAATATGGACCCATCTTCCTTAGCAACAAAAAATTTCAAGGTCAAACTGCTATCAGAAGAACTGTCTGTATATCTCTTGCTTTACTAAAAAAATACAACAAAGTATCCTAACTACTATTGATCAAGATGTTTTAATGGCTCTGAAGATATTATACATCTGTTAATTTGTATTTGGAATAATCTATGCCTAACAACCCTAATTATATAAGTGGTACAAGAAACTTCATGAAAAATAGAGATACTTTATTTTGATTTAAACACTTTCATTCAGGCCTTTACTAATCTCTATATCAACAAAAAAATACTTCTTGAGCTAATCACTAAAAACACTTTAGCACTCTTTGAGAAGATCAAGGATAAATACAAATACACACCTCTTATTTATCATAATATTTTCACCACAATATACAAAAAAATATGGCTCATATATAGAACAATATGATACAACCCTATTTTTCTGCTGCCTTTTTTATTACAACCTTCTATATTATATAAAACTGAACTACTTACATCTATATTTATATATAATAAGATTAACCAATATATAACATATAGACAGTCTTTCCTTAGCTTCTTTATCAAAAACTAGAGGTTTAACAATCATTTTAGCAAAGAATGGATCGAAAGTAAAGTAGCTCTTACCTCCATTTTCTATAGTATAGTTTTCTCTTTATATATCTTTATATGTATATTTAACTATTAAATAAAAGAGATAGAGGATAAACCTCTTTTTTTAAAAAAAAAAAAAAAAAAAATTTAAAAAATAGTACTAAAAATAAAATTAAACTATTAACTTTTTAAAAAATATTTATAAAAAAATTAAAGATAGAGTAAATATAGATTATTTTTTATATAATTTATATAATATATTAGATTTTTATATAATAAATAAAAAATGCTTCTGATAAAACATTTTTAATATAAAAAATATAATTAAAAAGAAAAAAACTCTTTCCTATAGATTCTAATTTTATAAGTAAAAAACAAACAAAATAAAAAAACAGCAAAAGAGTGAATAGCACAACTATACTATAACTAAATAATTATTATTACAAAGTAACGATATAGTAACAGACAAGCTAGTTAAAATTAAACAAAATAGAGAGGCAGCCTTCTGTACTCCAGTCTCCTTTCTAACTTTGTTGCCAACTATATTAGCAACTAACAAAAATAATAAAACAACAAAAAGTATGTAACAAGTTCTCAAATAAAGAAGACATGACTTATATACATTTATATAGAAAATAGTAGCCTAATAGATACACAAAACAAGAAAAGAAAGCTTAAAGCTGTTGATAGCACTTCAACTTCTACACCACCCACTATTGACTACAATAATTTTGAAGAAAATACTAGGGAAATAGCAAATTTTAGCTTATACTGAATCTGACAGAAATGACATCATCATCTTAAATAACAACAAACCTGATCCAGAACCCAAAACAACCTCTGATATATAATCTTCTTATAGACAAACAAATCGAGCAAGTCCTGACCCAGGCTCTACTATATTTAGCACAGTTCCTTCTGTAACAGAACAACATAGAAAAGTAAACAATCTGACTCTGTTAGAATCTGAATCTGAACCCAATCAGTCAACAAACATCTTACCTAATATGAAAATAGACCAGAACATAATAAACTCAGATAGTAGAGATAATAAAGAGACACATTTTATTGACATAGTATTAGATGAATAGCTACAAACAAAAATATCATACAGCTAAGCAGTTAGTAAAGATCTTTCAAACAAAACCAAAAAGATCCTAAATAGGTACTTCATTAATGACAAGGAAAAGGAATAGTGAGAATGCATACAAGCAGCCTTAAAAGAAATCTGACAAGAAAGATTAGAGCCCTTTGATACAACAATCTGGACTTGTTCAAAGATTAAAAATGCATTAACTTCTTTGCAAGACTTCAAAAAATTAATAAAATATAAGCTTTCGACAAAATCTACTACTAACCATATCCTAATAGCAATAACAGCAAAACTCTTTCACTAAGACACAGCATTTTTTAGAAGCTTTACTCGAGTTCTAGCAACTAGACTACAACACCAAAAGGAATTCAATGATCTATTCCTTAATGCTTTAGAAGTGTATAAAAACAACATGATGTCTTAGCTACAAATAAGAAAAACTGAGACTAAATCTTTGAACAACTATATATTAAGTTAGCCCTGGATTATCTAACCAATCTAGACTTTAATTTTTTAAATGCTTAGGAAATTACAAGATATATATTTTATCTAGCAGACTTCGCAAAGATTACAAAACATCTCGATTTTAAAACAACATAATAGGCAATTTCAAATCTTATTACAAATGCATTAGTACCTTTACTTGCTAAACCAAAACTGATTCCCAGTTACCTACAAAAAGCAATTTCTTTTATCTTACCAATTTCAAACAAGCAACTTACTGCACCTGTAGCTAAGACTCTGCAATTAATATTCTCTTTCGATAAAATGCCAGACATATATATCACAGATATCAAAGAACCTTTGCCTATCTCTTACAAACAATTGAAAATTGAAGTATGACACTTATTCTTTATCACAAACAAAGCAGGTCTACAAAAGCTAAGCCAATATAGAGAATTACTGCAGAAGCTTTACTTCTTTAAATAAATTTTAGTAGAATACTTTGACTTATCTGCTTCTAAGCAATCTCTACCTTGTATACCACAAGAATTAATACTAAGACTAAAGGAGATATTTCTATTTCTACCCAAAAACCAAGAAGACTTCAAAGAGCATATCAGACTTTTATAGATAGACTACTCATTCACAAGACTTTCTAATAATTATATCATTTTGTATAGACGTTTGCCTGCAAACTCAGCATATTTAAAAATGACAAACTTTGTATTTTCTTTACAAAGTAAAGAAGAAGCAAATACTTTTATCAAAAGCATTCCACCTGTCTATAATATTTTAATACCACTACTGTTAATATACTGTAACTTCAACTATATAGACCTTTCAAACTTACTTGAAGTTGCTAATCTAGTTACTCAGATTAATTTGATATTATCAATCTCAACTTCTAAAGAATTAAGTATTACAGCCAAAGCACTATATAAACACTACTATTTTTATATGATATCTCAATCCTGGATTAATATAAAAAAAAAGAAAGAAGATGAAAAAAAAAATCAGAAACAGGATCAAACCTAACAAAACTACCTTCAACAATTGAACAACTTCAAGTGGCTCTAACCTAACAAACCTACCTTCAACAATTGAACAACTTCAAGTGGCTCTTATAGACAAAGCAATTACTGATATCTCTTAGATTGTAGTAGAACGCAGGCAAATTTGCCTGCGTTTTTGCACTTTTTTAGCTCTGATTTATTTTTTAAAAAAACTAAAATATTTAAATAAAACTTTGTACAATTATATTTGAAAATAAGGATTGCTTTGTTGCAGTATTTATTTTTAAATTATAAGAAAAAAATTTAGGTTACTTATGAACTAAAAATATACAATTTTAAAAATAATTTTTAAAGAAAAATTTTTTTAGTTTATCTATGACAAACTTTTTAAATATTGATTTTAGACCCATAGTTTCTAATACAACTTTATAGTTTGAATTAAGGATTATAATTTTAATTATTATAAATTTTGTAATTTACAGTCGAACCTCTCTATAGTCACACCTTCGGGATACAAAAAACTGTGATTATAAAGAGGTGTGACTAATATAGAGGTTACCTCTATATAGTCACAACTATATTGCAAATTGTAAAAAGTGACTATATAGAGGTTTTAAAATAAATTTTTAAAAATTCCTATTAGAATGTTTATTGTAAATATAAGTTAGAAAAGTATTACTAGTTACAAAAATACCAATTGTAATTTTATCTAACCAAATTAATATCATTAGCAATCCCGGGATCCAACATGATGCAATCAGACAAGAGGTTGTCCGATAAAATTTAAATTTCTAAAACTGTGCATAATTTTTTTCAGAAATAAAAAACCTCTATTCAGAGTCAAGCAAACTAAATAATTAGGACTATACTGCCAATTTTTATATTTCATCGTGACATAGAGGCTGCCCAACCCTGGGATCCAGCGCACAAAATTCTAACATATGGGAGGCCCCACGTGGTGATGGGCCAAAAAATTTTTTTCTGTAGTTTTTTGATATTATATTCTAAATGATCTAATTTTTGCAAAAATAAAATTTTTACAAAAAATTTTTTTTTGCCCATCACCTTTTGCTGTGGGGGCCCCCATATCCCGATTTTTCCAGCAATGTTCTATACAGCTATTTTTATAATTCCTGAAACACCTAATAAAAAAATTCGTCAAAACGATTTTCGGCCAATCCAATTAAGTTAGTGATTTCGGTATATGTTTATTAGAAAAGTTTATTTTATATCCGGGTCTCTTTTATCAAGGTTTATTGGTTGATAAGAACAGCTTTATCCATAAACCTTCTCACAAACTGAACACATCAAATATGTTGGGCAATTGGAAAATTTTTATCAGGTGTTTCGGGAATTATGAAACAGCTATAAACTGGAATTCTGCTATTTTGCGCACGACCAAGGTCTTCACGAACTTCATTTTAAATTTGAATAATATCGGGTACTATTCATGAATCTAAGAGTCTCATTGGAGAAGGGTACCTTATGTAGTAAGATACTATTTTCGGGAACTATATGCAATGGTCAACGGTAAATTAACAAGATAGTTTAATCAAAAACAATTCTTCGAAGACAATGCTCTAAAAATGGAATAATAACCAATCAGAAGGTCATCAATTTAGCTTGGCGAATCTCAAAAATAATTCTGGGATTTAATTTCACATTAAACAATGTTCATCTAACATCTGATATACTTATCGTTAATAAACTCAATAGTTCATCCCTTTCTTTTTCTATTAGTTTTGCCTCTTGACAGTGAAGTCCTCTAGTCAGAATAATCGCATTTAGTCTCGACAAAATCAAGTAGAAGCTTGATAATCAAGTACTTGATTAAGTTGAGCATCTAATAGTACAGTAGTGCAAATCAGATTTAAATACTTTAGTAAATCTAACGAATTGCTGACAATTCTTGCATAACATGCGTTATGCAGCAATTCGTTAGATTTAGTAAAAGATTTAAATCTGATTTACATTACCATTAGCTGCTTGACTTAATCAAGTACTTGAATTTCGAGTTTTTACTTGACTTTGTCGAGCACTAATCGCATTTCTCTCAAAACTCAAAACCTCTTCGAATGGCGATTTTTCTTAGTCTATTCCCCACATGACTGGTATCCGGTTCTAATCCAAAAACGGCCCTAGTAATTACATTTATTGATTAGCAAATGACTTAAATTTTGGTCAATATAACAATTATGTAACATATTTTTTTAAAAATCCAGCAGTCCGTTTTAACTATTTATGGTACTAGGTTGGGCGGTTTCAAGACTGGAACCGTGAGACTGGTTTAAAAAAAGCATCCTTATTCGGCCTTCCAGAACTGATCCATTCCTATTTAATTTGAAATGATAAAAAAAAATATAAATTGAGCCTAAAAAGTCAACTCTTAAAATGTACCATGCAATTATTATAATAAAATTTGCATAAAATTTCTCAGCAGCATACTAATTGGGGAAAGTGGCAGTAATAGCAGGCATCTATATTATTGAACCATGGATCTTGACTGATTTTTCGGATATGGTTCTGAATCACAAAAGCCTGTCTTGTTCGTAAACAAAGTTAAGTTAGTAGTGATGTGCAACAGGATAATAAAAAATTAATCAATTCGGGTTGTCATGGGTAGTCTTTATACATACGTACGTACTTATTGAACAATAGGATATTGGGGAATAATACATACGTACGTACGTATAAAGTTGATCGAATATAAAAAAGTCGTAATAATTCAACCTTTTGATCTAAACGTGAAACGCCAATACTCTATTCTGAAGGTACAAGTATGTTATTGTAAGCCGTCAATCTTTTTTGTTGTTTTAATAATAAAAAGGCATGTAAAAAGTTCAAAGGAATTTACCTTAAAAACAAATACCATAACACCATCGGCCGGCTATTTTCTATTAAACTTTAATTCGTGTCAAGAATTATTGTTAGCAATATGCCTCCTGAGCCTGTCCCTAAAAAAACACGATGTCGCATTAGTGACAAACAAAAAAAAGAAATTTGTGAGTTTGCCAAAAAGAATCCATCCTATAAACACCAAGAAATCGCAGATGAATTCATGAAACGTTATTCAGAAATGAAAATTGATCGCACCACCATATCAAAGATATTAAAGAAAGCAGATGAATATCAACAAATTAATGATGATAATGTAGAGGCTGAAAATATTTTTCGACATCGTTCCGTGAAGTATCCCATGTTAGAACTTGCTATGAACATGTGGATAGAGCGGGTTACAACAGAAGAAATGATTTTATCTGACTCATTAATAAAAGAAAAAGGCCATCAATTTGCACAAGCCTTTGGCATACCTGAAGAATCACTTACATTTTCAAACGGGTGGATCTCTAGATTTAAAAAACGTAATGGGTTAAGAAAAACTATAATGCATGGCGAGGCAGCAAGTGCACCTTTAGCAAGCTTACCTGCTGAACGAATCAAATTACAAGAACTTCTATCTAATTATAGCCCAGAAAATATATACAATGCTGACGAGACGGGCTTATTTTACCGGTTACTCCCTAATCAAACTCTTTCCAAAAAAAAAAAGGTTTCTGGAAAGAAGAAGGTAATTTGTTATTAAAAAAAAAAAAATAATAATAATAATATTGCAAGTTTTCTTGCTTTTTTTTTAGGACAGAACAAGAGTAACAGTGCTATTTTGTTCTAACTCAACTGGCACTGACAAGTTACGGCCACTAGTTATTGGCACCTCTAAAAAGCCACGATCTTTTAACGGGATAAACATATCGCAGCTACCAGTGACTTACAAAAATAATAAAAAAGCGTGGATGACAAGTGATATTTGGGAAAAATGGTTAAAATTTATTGACAAAGGTTTCCGTATCCAAGGTAAGAAAGTCCTGCTTCTCGTTGACAATGCGGCCTCTCACATGACTCCAGGAACAAATAATACGGCCGAAGTTCAAAATAATGCTGAGGAATTATCATCGGAAAATGACTCCGAAGAAACTGAAGAGCCCCAAGAACCCCAACAAGGAAGGTCCCGAGGAAGGTTCCGAGGAA
>CAJVPZ010000225.1:0-22303 GCA_910592135.1 Racocetra fulgida | reverse complement strand
TTAAGGTTATAGTAGAAGGATTCAAGGTGTTTAATAAAAGAATTAATAGTTTGGGGATATGGAAGTGGAGGAAGATTAAGAGATAATAAGATTTGGTTATAACATGTATTAAGACTATATGTGATTATGTGTGGTTCATTAATGTAGACAGTATTTATATTTGGATAGTTAGTATGTTGGGTTGGCTCATTATAGAGGTTTAAAGATGTTGAAAATGATTTGCCAGTAATAGGGTTGTATTCTACAAGGTCATTTGCCGTTTTATGCTCAGTTCTCACAGCTGCACAGAATTCCATAGTCTGCTCTGTATGTTGGGTCTGACCGTCATATAAATGGTTCTTCATGTAAATGGGCTTAACCACCCACCCACTAACATCATTTTCCTTACCAACTACTATGGATGTATCTTTTAGTAAAGTGGCGGCTGCATCTATAACTGTAGAAGACAATTTTATTGAAAAGGAGTCTCCATTAAGAAAAGAGACTCATTAATAAGTAAAGAAATTTGGAAAGTAATGTTTAATTTTTCACGAAGATATTTGTCAGCTTCAGGATATGCAATCTCCTGGTAGTATTTGACGATTTGAGGATATAACAGACATTAATCATAAGTATCAAATTATGTTATGACTCTTGCAAGGAAGTTAGTATTTATAGGCTGTTGAGTTAGAGTTTCAATTGCTTTATCTTTTTCTAGATGTGCAAAATTAAGATTTAACATTGCATTTCTTTGATATGCAGCTAGGTATAGATAAAAGAAAAGACTGCGTCTACTTTTGTTTGTTTCCACAGAGTTGGCCTCACAATAGGCATTTTCTGCTGTGGATACTAATTCATCTAATACTGAAGTTGGAATAGGCTTAAGAAATGCAGCTTCATGTTTTGCATCTTTAAAGAATATAGATTCATCTATTTGAAGTTCCTTGGTTGAAAAATTCTCATAAGATTCATCAAGATATTCTTTGTATAGTTTGTTAAAGTTGTGTTTTGTTTCCTGGAGTGTTGGTTTAGATGTTGACTCTGTGGCTAATCCTTTGTTTTTGTGTTCAACTACTTCTAAGAATCTGCATAAGTGTCTGAACAGATAAGAATGTGGTGGTTGGAGTGTTTAATGCATTCATCCTGTCTTTCTTGAAAGGATGAAGGTTCCATAAATGGAATAGTGTCTGGGATGAATTTTTTGAGTTGAGAGATAAAGTGTTGTCTAAACTGATACTTAAGTGAATTATAAATTTTTGTTTTATCAATAGATTTATTGAATTGTCGTTTGTATTTGGAAAAGAAAGTATCGAACCATTCATTAAAATGCACCAAGGAATTTTTTAGTGATGGTATATTAAATTTTTGTAGAAAGAGGGTTTTTGGTATATTGAAGTTAATTTGAATGTTAAATCTGCTATCAGTATAAATTTTAAGGTATTTGTCCTCTTTGTCAATGTCGATGACATGTAAAGTAATTGAAACATTTGGGTCGAAGTTTAAAATCTTCTGCAAATTTGGTATAATCTATAGTTTGATAGTTATTGAAGAGATATAAGTATAAGCGAGTGAGATTAATACAGAATTGTAGATGATTCTGGGGTTTATAAGGTGGAACTGTAGCTGGTAAAGCAAAGATTTCAGAATAATTGAGTTTGGTGAAAAGGACAGTTGTAAAGACTAGGATAAGCTTTCTGAGTGTCTCTTCAAGAACTGAGTATAGATAGAAAAGGCTTTATCAACATTTGTATTATGTTTATATATAAAGTCTATTAGAAATTGTGGTCTTTTCCTGCCATTTTACGAATAATCTGATAAAAGCTAGCTTTAAGGCCTTACAGTTTCCTGTTGTTGCTTTAATTTCTTTGCCAGGGTAAAAATCAAACAAGTGTAATTTTAGAAAGTTAAATATCTTTTTTGCGAGTTCTGTTTGAAGTTTATCATTGTTTTCCATTTCTGTTAAGATTGGAAAGTTGGCCAACTGTCAAAGGTTAATTTGATTTGGTCAGATGGTTGGGTTGGTTGTGATTGCTGTAATGTATTGTTTGTTGTATTAGCTAAGTTGGATGGAGGTTGTTGGTCTGAGTTTTCAGATAATGTTTGTTGTTCATGCTGTTGGTACAGAGGAGTGTTCTGGTCTTGTTGTGTTTCCTTAGTACTATGAGAGTGGTGCTAGAATTAGAGGCTGGTTATTGTTGGGCTTCACGATATTTCATAGTTATAAGTTTGAAACTAGTGGCTAAATTAGTTGAAGGTTGTTGGTCTGGATTTTCGATTAATGTTTGTTGTTCATACTGTTAGTACAAAAGAGTGTTCTGGTTTTGTTGAATTTCTTTAGTACTAGTAATAGTAGTACTAGGATTAGAAACTACTTGTTCTTGTTGGACTTTATAGTATTTTGGAGTAGCTTAATAGTGGATTGTTGGAATGTTGTGTATTGTTGTGTTGCTAGTGCTTGCTGTAATTGGTTTTGTTGTATGAATAATTGTTAAGATTGTTGTAGGTGAGTACTTTGTTGAGATGGTAGTTATATTTGTCGAGAAAGCTGTTGTTGCTGGGTAATTAAGGGACTACTAGTAGATAATTCACTGTTGATGTCTATTTCCGAGGTTTCTTTTAGTGGAGTAAGTGGTGCAAGTCTGAGGCCAAAGGTTTAAAAGTACGAAAATCATAGAGAGATTGCTTGAGTTTTGAGAAGAATTCAGTATCTTTTGAAGACCCACGATATGGGTTTAAAAGATTTTTAACACAAGATTTATGATATAGTATATCATTATGTAGCATAGTACCACTTGCTAACTGGTGTTGATTGTTAGAGACTTTGCAACTAATGGGTTGTTTACAGTGTAAACAGGTGTGTTGATGTGGAGTAGGTGATGGTGAAGAGATTGGTGAGGTGAGAACCAGTTCAGTAGTATCAGCCATTTTGAGAACAAGTTCTTCTTTTCCTTTTTTACTAACAATTTTAATGTTAAAGGGTTTTTTATATTTTGTGTTTTCTTTAGAAATGAACTGGGTATGATATTTGTCACATAAACATCTAACAACAGATGTGGTAGCTGGAGCTTCAAAGTAGTAACATGATTTAGTTGCATTTCTAAGTACTGTAGAGATGCATTCAGTTGGTTTTTTATTTGTCGAAATAGGTCTAGGAGTATTTGATGAATCTTCATAGATTCCAATACCGAAGCTATTGTGATAGGTCTTATAAAAATAATCAAGATCTATGGTGTCAGGTTCTACAGAGGTCAAGGTAGGCATTGTATCTATAGATTTGATTAAAAACTTGATAAAGTTTATTTAGTAAAAATTTAAAAATATAGAGCAAAAATAATTGTTTCTAAATAATTTATAAAAGGAGAGATATTATAAAGAAATGATTGCTAAATTTAAAAAGAGAATAAAATAAGCTTCGAAATGATATATTTTTTGTATTATATCTCTTAGAGAAGTTTGAACATATGGGTCTGTAATGTATAAGGACTTGTTGTAAAGATGTTATATTTATAGGGGTATTATTATAGTTACTGCAGCTCATGTAACTTTGTGTAACTTAGAGAGTCTAAGGTTGTACAAGTCACATATTACACAAGTCACGTGTTATACAGATCACATGTTACACAAGTTGCACCAATGGGTAAAGCTTAGGTAACATTGCTAAGTTAATTATAGTCAGGTGTAAACAAATTAGAAATACAAGTCCGAATGTTATACAAAAAATGATTTTAATGGAGTAAACTAGAAAGAAACTTTTTAAGAATCTAAAGAGTAAAAAAGGGAGTTTTGATATTTTCGATGCTAAAATGATCAATTTTAGATCAAATTTGATATACTATAGATTGTTTTGAAGCCAGAGATTAGCTCTGCAAATTCAATTATGAGGTATCAGTATATTTTTAAGCCCAGTTTGCCAGGAAGGGCAAAACTTTGGGGAGAGAACAGTGTTTTGTCCATCTGTTCTTATAAATCGAATATCTCAAGAACGATGAGAGATACAGACTTGAAACTTTATAGGTATATGTAAAAACAGTAGCTGAATAATTGTTATTAAGAGTCAAGAGGTTGTTAACTTAATAAACATTTCCGTAAATTGAAAAAAAATGTGAAAATTATTGTGCCGAAATTTTGTGTACAGATGATAAGCAGAAAGAGTTTTTTTTCACAACTATATATCTAAAAAATTAATTTCTATCGAAATTAATAAATTAATTAATATCAATATAATGTAAACTATCAATATATAGCATAGTATGCTATATATCATATATAATCAATATATATCAAAAAATCAATTTCTATCACAATTAATAAATCAATTTCTATTGATATAATATAAATAATCAATATATTGCATAGTATACTATTTATCATATGTAATCAATATATATCAGAATTTTGATTACTATTGAAATTACTAAATCGATTATTATTGATTCTATAAAAACTATTGATATATAGCATTCTATGCTATATATCATATGTTATTGATATTTATCAAAATATCAATTTCTATCGAAATTAATAAATCGATTTCTATCGTACAATGTAAACAATCGATATATTGTATCTTATTTTATTTATATCGAAATATGTCTAAATTTTGTTTACTATTAAAATTACTAAATCGATTACTATTGATTTTATGAAAACTATTAATATATAGTATACTATGCTATATATCAATAGATAGTGCTATCTATAGATTTTTAATTTTAATAGTAATTAATTTTTTTGATATATAGCAATTACTATCAATATTTGATATATAACAAATATCAATATATTATGATTATTACTGATACCTATTGAAGTTTCTAAATCGATACAAAATGATTAAGTGCTAAATATTGAAAATTTTCTAATCTGCCCTTCATGTTGTACAAAGGGTATTCTGAAGCAAATTTTAATTTAAACACAATTTTATAACATTAATGTACTTTTTAAATTTTTAGATCATAAAACTATTCATTAAATATTTATTTGTTTTGTTAAACTTTGGAACTATATGTACAGTTTTATCAATACTATCTATTGGTATACTACTAATCTTAATATTAAACAATTTCATAGTTGATTATCCTCCTCATACCAACGAATATGAGCAAACTCAAGTGGTTCTTTATCTAAAGCTGAGTAAAACTTGAATATTAACAGTATCTACAGTTATATCTCCATATAATCACTCATTTTGTCTAGCACTTTTTGGTGATTATATAGAGGGGTGATTAAATAGAATTAAAATAAAATTACCTCTATATAATCCCATAATATAAAATAATTAAAATAATGTAATTTTAAAAAGGTAAATAATTTTTTATTTATAAATTTTAAATTCAATAAATGTGTAGAATTTAAATATATTAATTTAATTAAGTAATTGCTAAAATATTTTGATTAAAGTTCAAAATAAATTAAAAATATCTAACAAATAAAAAAGAAGCTATATATATTTCTATTTTATTTAATAGACGTTTAAATTTTTTCTAAAACTTTGATCAAAGATATCTCAACAACTATTTAATCAAATTTAATAAACATTTTTTTATTTAAATTCTTGAGATCTATAGAATTTAAATAAAAAAAAATTCATCAAAATGATCAAGAGGTTGCTGAGATATTCTTGATCAAAGTTTTGGTAAAAATTTTAGCATAGCTTCGATTTGGTTTCTTTGATAGACGTTTTAAAATTTTTCTAAAACTTTAATCAAGGATATCTCAACAACCGTTTGATCAAATTTAATAAGCTTTTTTTTATTTAAATTCTTGAGATCTATAGAATTTAAATAAAAAAGTTTTCATTAAATTTGATCAAGCGGTTGCTGAGATATTCTTGATCAAAGTTTTGGTAAAAATTTTGGCGCAGCTTCTATTTGGTTTCTTTGATAGACGTTTTAAATTGTTTCCAAAACTTTGATTAAGAATATCTCAACAACTGTTTGATCAAATTTAATAAACTTTTTTTTATTTAAATTTTTGAGATCTATTGAATTTAAATAAAAAAAATTTCATCAAATTTAATCAAGCAGTTTTTAAGATATTCTCTATCAAAGTTTTAGAAAATTTTAAAATGTCTATTAAAGAAATCAAATAGAAGCTGCACCAAAATTTTTACCAAAACTTTGATCAAGAATATCTCAACAACCGTCTGATCAAATTTAATAAACATTTTTTTATTTTAATTCTTGCAATCTATAGAATTTAAATAAAAAAATTTTCATCAAATTTGATCAAGCTGTTGCTGAGATATTTTTGATCAAAGTTTTGGTAAAAATTTTGGTGCAGCTTCTATTTGATTTCTTTGATAGACATTTTAAAATTTTCTAAAACTTTGATAGAGAATATCTCAAAAACTGCTTGATTAAATTTAATAAAAATTTTTTTATTTAAAATTTATAAATCTGTAAATTTTAAATAAAAATTTTTATTAATTTGTGATTTTAAAGAGGTATTTTTATTAATAATTTAATAAAAAAACTTTTTAAAAAAATGTGATAGTGATAGTACTATGGTTGTGATTATATAGAGGTATTTTTATTATTAAAAAAAATGACGCATAAAATCATGTGATTATATAGAATTTGTGATTATATAGGAGGTGATTATATGGAGGTATAACTGTATAAACATATCAGAATTTTATAAGTAGTTAAACCTTTATAGCAAGGAGTTTGTTAAATATAGCAGGTTGCTATATCTCAGGTTAATATAATTAACTAATTAAATTGCAGGATTTTGTATAACAATAATGAAGCAAAAAATTTTAAGTATTTCAAAATTTTACTATATAACTAATCTTGAGCTTTTAATTAGAAGTTTTTAGCATATAATTTTATATATATTTATATAGATATGTTATAAATTGATCCCTAGCAGAATTTTAGGGTTAGAGCAGACCGGAATTATGTTGATGCCAGCCAGGTTCTTTTAATTAATCGATTTGACCAACAGCAGTTAAATCACTATCCTAATTAATTTCACTGGCCAATCATATTTCAAGATCTAGTATAATGAAAAGAAGTACAAAAAAATCAAAACAACAAAAAATGCTCGTAGCTCAAAATTTTGACTATGAAAGTACCTTCTGTGTACTAACAAAAAAATTTCTTATGAAATTTTACTATAACTATAAATCTCTAAACCAAACATCAACCTATTGATGGGACCCTAACCTTAAACTAATTGCGAAACAGTTTTTTTGAATAAGATCACATAGTTCACATAATCAGCGAAATTTTTTAGAGTGATGATACTAGACTTATAGATTTGACCTGGGTCAAGTTTAACTTAACCTAAAAACCAATTTAACCTATAATATATATACCTTTTAACCTTAACACTAATGCTAACCATAACTTTAACTCTAATTTTTTAATTAATAATAATTTTATTTTTATTTTGTTATATATTAACCTACTATATAGCAACCTAAATTTAACAAATTTCTATAACAATTATTTATTTATATAACTATTAATTATTTTAACAAGGATACAAAAACATAAATAAAGATGTTTATTATATATAGTAATTTTTATTAGGATATTTATTTTGTTATATTAAATACTGTACTTATCATAAAAGTCAGACATGAGTACCTTCATAGTATGTATTTTCTATATACCAATTTTAAGAGCTAGACAGTATTTATTCCTGGATACATAAGCATTATAAATACTATATATCATTTAAAGAGATATAGTAAAACATATCGTCTCAATACGGTATACCCATATCCATATGTGGGGTACTAAATTGAATAATAAAAATACTCAGGGTACTCGGGTCTGACTTTTTTAGTAATACTATTAGTAATTAAGTTTACTATATTCTATTATGAATAGTGTTCTCTTTTTTAATTTTGCAACCAAATTATTGGAAGTACATTCATTAAAAAATGCTGTTTTATAAAAATGATATGGTTTTTCTAAATTATAAAGTATGATATGGTATGTAAGATAACTGTTATTAGAGATAGGAAATTTTGGTGTAATTAAAAAAATTTTAGCATAATAATTTTACTTTTTTTAGTATTATTTAGAGGTTGAAACTGGTTTTAATAATTTGGGTTTATCATATGATTTTGTAATATTTTAGAATTTATTAACATTTAATTGGATTATATTTCAAAATATCACAAAATTTATATGATAAACTTGAAATATTAAAACCAGTTTTAATCTCTAGTATTATTATATCAATATTTTACCAACTATACTAATTTTGCTATCATTATGTAAATATAAAATAGTCTTAAGGGAATAGGAAAGCATCTAAAACTTCTTGACTGACAAATGTAATGGAGATGTACTGGTGATATAAGTGGGTTGCATTACAGAGGTTTTAAATGGGTAACACCCATAGTTGGGTTACAGGTACTGCATATAGTATAGAACCTACAATAGTAGGCAAACTATTTAAATTAGATACCAAAAGTGTACATGTGGCTAAATATACTCTCTAATATAATAGAGAGTTTGTTGCAAGCCTCCCCATCTAAATATTTAAATAAAAACCTTAGCTCCAAAGAGGCTAGTTTTTTTTTTAAAAAAAAAACTCATTAAAAACAAATTGTTTAATTTTTATTAGCACTTCCTATATAGAAGCTTTATTATAATACTTAATATAGTCTCTTTATATAATATTCAGGATAATATACTCTTTATTATACAATCCACTTAGAGTATTAATCAAATGTTTATTATACAAAATGTAAAATATCTAAAATGTGATTATATTAGTTCTGCACAGCACTATATATAGACTGTAACTAAAAAGAGATTAATATATATAATATAATTATATAAGTGAATTAAAAATATATAATAGTAATACAATTATATAATATAATTATATATAAGTAATTTTATTATTATAAGTTATTGTTTTATTAAATTTGTGGTTATAAAGGAATGTGATTATATAAAAAATAATTAGTATTGTAAAATTTAAAATGTTAAAAAAAAATATATAATAGCTTATTTAAATAGATTATTTAGTTTAATGTTTATTACAATATAAAAAATTAATGATATTAAATTTTGAATAATACTAGTTAAAAATTTAAAAATAAAAAGAATATAAATTATTTTTTATACAGTATAGAACAGTAAAAAACATCTAATATATATATAAAGATGCTAATTTTAATGCTTATATAATTAATTCTGATTGGCTAATTTTTGTGTAATTGATTCTGATTAGTTAAAAATATATATATATTTTTTTTTTTATATTAAATGCCAATTTTTTGAACTCATATAAACTTTAATCCTTTATAACTTTTTTAAAACAAAGAATAAAAAAAATCCTCTGCAAAAATGTAGTTTATCTAAAAATCTATTAATTTGTCAAAAATTTTTTAATTTAGTTTGTTTTAAAAAAGTTATAACACTTTAAAGTTTTTACTAATAAATATTAAATACATTTTACTGTCTGGTACTGTATAATTTATATAGTATTTTAATTGATGATCTATAAGTTATATGAAGAATGATCTTAGTATAATGTGATACAAATCACATATAAAAATTACTATGAACAGAAATACAGTAAATTTTATTTAATTAGTGAAATATTTTTTAAAGATATCCTAGCATCTACTAGACTGATTTAAATAATCTAATATATCTTAACAAGCTCTACAACTTATACTTAATATACAAAAGCAATAAACATAGTAGATAAAAAGTTTTTTTTAAACATACACTGCATTTTCGCCTATAATAATTTTATATATAATCTGCATTATGTTATATTAAGATCATTCTTCATATAACTTGCAAATTATTAATAATTAAAGATTTACTACAATACCAGATAGTATAAGACATCTACTTTTTATATATAAAAACTTTAAATTGTAAATAACTTTTTTAAAATAAGTTAAATTAAAAAACTCTCTAACAGATTGATAGATTTTTAGCCAAACTATATTTCAGTTAGAAGATTTTTTATTATTTTTTGTTTTAAGTTATTAAAAGTTAAAGTTTATAATAATTTAAAAAATTAGCATTTAATATACTTTATTAACTAATCAAAATTAATTATACAAAAATTGGCTAATCAAAATTAATTATATAAATATTTAAAATTAGTGCTCTATATATATAAATTGGATGTCTTATACTATCTGATACTATATAAAAATTAAAAGTTATTACTAATAAAAAATTTTAATTAGTGATTGCCAGTTAACTAAAAAAGGCTTATAGTATAATATGACACAGTTTATATATAAAAATTAGAGTTTTTAGAATGTGAGCTGCTTCTATTTAAAACTTTTTTCATACTAAGTTAATTATCTTTAAGCCTCTAATTGAAGTTGTAGAGCTTATTAAAACAAATTTAATAGTAATTAAATCATCAAAATTAGTCTAATGAATTATAAGATATCTTTAAAAACATTTTGTTAACTATAGAAATTTCTCTTTTAACAACATAGTACATGTAGTCTAAAACTAACATCATGTGATGAAAGATAGCCAATTTTTAAAAAATTTTTATTATAAAAATTTTTGTATTATATAAAAATTAACTAATTAAAATATAAATTTTTTAAAAAATCTATATTAGTAGCTAAAATTTTAAAATATATATAAGTATTTTAGCTAATAATTCTAATTTTATTGAAGCAAAGAAAAATTTTTTTGTAAAAATATAATATAAACTTTAAATAATTAATTTATAGAGAAAAACTTTTATCATAATATTAATATTATTAGTTATATCTTTTTTTTATTTTATATAATTATAAAAAGTCACATGATATTGGTTTTAGACTACATGCATCATATTATTGTTGAAAGAGAAATTTCTATAGTTGGCAAAACATTATTAAAGATATCTCATAATTTACTAAACTGATTTTGATAATTTAACTACTATTAGATTTGTCTTGATGAGCTTTACAACTTCAATTAAAGGCTTAAAAATAATTAACTTAGTATGAAAAAAGTTTTAGATAGAAGTAGCCATATTTCAAAAACCCTAATTTCTATATATAAACCACATTATATTATACTATGAGCCTTTTCTGATTAACTAATAAATCACTAATTAAATTATAATTAATTTATATTATTGTTAACAGAGTTCGGACAAACTTTTTTTAACAATTACTTGAATACAAACAAACAAAAATAAACTTGCAAATACCTAACTAAAATACTAAAAACTATACCAAAAGGTTTTAAGAAATATAAAAACAGATAAGATCAGTTTTAACACAAGTAGGCTAATGAAGAAATTCAAAATTTTTGAAAAAATTTTTATAAAAAAGTGAATAATACTCTTGATTCTGAATGCAGATCATATTTGATAGTACAAATATATATATATAAACACACAAATAAATATAGATAAAATAAATAAAACAACAAAAAAATTATGTGAAGTAATATACAAATAAATAGAATTATATATAAAATATCAAAACACAAATATGAATAGATCATTTAAAAAATAAGATAGATTATTAAGAGGGCTGACAATTATTAGCTAATTATACCCTTCCAGGATTTTTAATTTGATCTCCAAGGTCAGTCATTTGACAAATATAAATTGTATACATGACAAAATCGAATTTATCACGTGACAAATTCGAATTTATCACATAGATTGTTGCACAAATGTGACAAAACGAATTTGTCACGTGATATTCCCGAATTTATCATATGACAAATTCAATTTTATCACATTTGTGCAACAATTTATGTGATAAATTCGAATTTGTCACGTGATAAATTCGATTTTGTCATGTATACAATTTATATTTGTCAAATGACTGCCCTTTGGAGGTCAAATTAAAAATCCCAGGGGGGTATAATTAGTTAATAATTGTCAGCCCCCTAAGTTGAACAAAAATCTAAATTTAGAATATAGTATAAAAAGTAATATATATTAGAAGATGACAAAGATAAATCTCTTTGATTTTATATAAAATAAATGTATTATAGTAGCAAAGAAATAATAAATAAAAAAAAACTCTTTCTGCCAATCATCAAAATATAAAATTACAGAAGAAAAAATAAAAGTAAAATAGAAAGTAGTAACTATTTTGAAAAAACAACTTAATACAGTAAACATATACAAAAGACCTTTAGACACAGAAACAACAAAAACAACAACAAACTTCTATAGAAAACTAAAGAAAATAAACCAGTCCATTAAGAACCAGTTTGATCTACAACAGAGGAAAAGACAGTATATACAAAGCCATAGCTCAGTATATATTTCTAAATCTGGCTCAAATATTTATACCACGAATAGACAAACTAACAAAATAGCTCAGCAGCAAACTGCAGTTTCACAATCCAAAAGATGTTGTTACAATTTTTCAAAGGATGATACACAAACTCCAAACATACAAAAAACAATAGATATGCAAATAAACAAAGAATACACAGATTTGGATAACACAACAGACAATATAAATATAGAATACAATAGTAATACATTTAAAAAACAGATCAAACTTTGCCCAAACAATCACAACTTATAGCCAAGCTTTAAGACAATATACTGATATAGACCATATAATAACAAACAAACAAGAAGCTATAAAAATTACACAAAATTGGTCAAAACATGTAATTCAAGAACTAGACAGAAATATTAAAGACAAATTCAACTACAACCTATAGCCAATCAACAATATTATTAATGTACTAAATAATAGCAAAAGAATTAAAGACTTTATAATTTATATACTAGACACACAACCTACAAATCATTTTATTTTGCCAGCTACTCTTATGAAATTTAAATATCGTGGTCCTGCATTTTTTATATCCTTTACTAATAACAAACAAAGCAAATTAGTATATCAAATAGAATTCAAAGATCTTCTTAAAAACACAATCAACAAATACAAGACACATTACAGTATAACTCTGACAAATAAACAAACCTAAGATCAAATTCAACTTAAATTATGTCAAAAGTTAATAATTGAATATTTTACAAATCTTAATTTCAGGCATTTAAAATCTAGTCAGG
The DNA here is from genome assembly GCA_910592135.1 of Racocetra fulgida. Taxonomy (NCBI): domain Eukaryota; kingdom Fungi; phylum Glomeromycota; class Glomeromycetes; order Diversisporales; family Gigasporaceae; genus Racocetra; species Racocetra fulgida. The sequence continues at coordinate 9,328 of CAJVPZ010000225.1, read as the reverse complement.
CAATACAAATTATAAAATTCTGTAGAAACTTTATTAAAGCAACATCAATTCAGGATGTTTAACAAATACAAGATGCAGTTCACCAAGTATACACAGAAAAAAAGCAGAATCTACCAGATTCACTGCAAGAAATCGATACTAATATTGCAAAACTCTTATCTTTTAATCTGCCAATTGAGAAAAAATCATTAACAAGAGCAGTGGCAACCACATTTTATATCTTATTCAACTTCAAAACTCTGCCTAATACATATTTCCTAACTTTATCACAACTACTACAAAATATAACTAAACTTAAAAAAGAATTGCAACAATTTTTTCTAATTACTAAGCTAAAGCAATTAGCAAGTTTTACTTACTTCAAAATCAAACTAGCTAATTATTATAGTTTCATAAAAATACCTGACTCTTACTTTGATTTACCTTCAGAAAAAGAACCATTATCTACAACAGAGGAAAAGACAGTATATACAAAGCCATAGCTCAGTATATATTTCTAAATCTGGCTCAAATATTTATACCACGAATAGACAAACTAACAAAATAGCTCAGCAGCAAACTGCAGTTTCACAATCCAAAAGATGTTGTTACAATTTTTCAAAGGATGATACACAAACTCCAAACATACAAAAAACAATAGATATGCAAATAAACAAAGAATACACAGATTTGGATAACACAACAGACAATATAAATATAGAATACAATAGTAATACATTTAAAAAACAGATCAAACTTTGCCCAAACAATCACAACTTATAGCCAAGCTTTAAGACAATATACTGATATAGACCATATAATAACAAACAAACAAGAAGCTATAAAAATTACACAAAATTGGTCAAAACATGTAATTCAAGAACTAGACAGAAATATTAAAGACAAATTCAACTACAACCTATAGCCAATCAACAATATTATTAATGTACTAAATAATAGCAAAAGAATTAAAGACTTTATAATTTATATACTAGACACACAACCTACAAATCATTTTATTTTGCCAGCTACTCTTATGAAATTTAAATATCGTGGTCCTGCATTTTTTATATCCTTTACTAATAACAAACAAAGCAAATTAGTATATCAAATAGAATTCAAAGATCTTCTTAAAAACACAATCAACAAATACAAGACACATTACAGTATAACTCTGACAAATAAACAAACCTAAGATCAAATTCAACTTAAATTATGTCAAAAGTTAATAATTGAATATTTTACAAATCTTAATTTCAGGCATTTAAAATCTAGTCAGGCAATACAAATTATAAAATTCTGTAGAAACTTTATTAAAGCAACATCAATTCAGGATGTTTAACAAATACAAGATGCAGTTCACCAAGTATACACAGAAAAAAAGCAGAATCTACCAGATTCACTGCAAGAAATCGATACTAATATTGCAAAACTCTTATCTTTTAATCTGCCAATTGAGAAAAAATCATTAACAAGAGCAGTGGCAACCACATTTTATATCTTATTCAACTTCAAAACTCTGCCTAATACATATTTCCTAACTTTATCACAACTACTACAAAATATAACTAAACTTAAAAAAGAATTGCAACAATTTTTTCTAATTACTAAGCTAAAGCAATTAGCAAGTTTTACTTACTTCAAAATCAAACTAGCTAATTATTATAGTTTCATAAAAATACCTGACTCTTACTTTGATTTACCTTCAGAAAAAGAACCATTATCTACAACATACTACTAACTCAATAGTCACATGCAATCACTATTCCCATTTGACCCAGAGAATAATGAGATGAATATACAACAAGTAGCAAAGCGACTACATAAACATTATAAATTCAGAACTATACCTAACAACTATTTCAAACAAAAACCAATACTTTTTAAACAACCAAAAGATATAAAGACTACTTTTGCCTATACTTATCCTATAACAGATGACAGTCAAGCAAAGAAATTCTTAATGAATGTAAAGAAAAATACAAAGTTACATTCCCAATCAATCCAGAAATTATAATAGCTAATCCAACAGATAAACCAAGATTACCAGAAGACCCTAAAAAAATAATACAGTTTAATATTACAGTTTCAATTACTTCACCAAAACAGTTAGTTGATACAGTATGATATACCTATGATTCCAGACTATCTGCTCAAACTACCTCCACTCCCAGAACCTACTTGGGACATTTTCACTTAATAATCATGACCCAAACAACTCAAAACAACAAACATAACAACAATAACACTTTACTAATCAACAATTTGAACATTATTATACACAACGTACAAGAATTCAATAATAGATTAAAAGCACAAATATAGCTTGAATTTTGTTAAAAATCACAAGTTCATATTATTAGTATGATGAAAACTAAGATGGCAGAATCTAAATACTCAAAACTTATATTATTTAACCCTTACTACAAAATTTATGCTGCAAACTGCAATACTAATATAGCTAACAAACAAGAAGCAAGTATAGGCATAGTAATTGCTATTACAACTCTACTACAACCTTATATAGATAATATCCTAACTCAACCAGGAACAGCAATTGCCTTAAACCTTTATTTTCTAAACAAAAATCGAATCTGTATCATCTCAGTCTATTTGCTTCCTAATAATAAGCAACTTAATTCAAAACACAAAATATAGTAGCAACCTGGATTCAAGAAGCAACAAACAAAAATTACAATACAATAGTCTTAGAAGATTTTAACTATAATTTTTTAAAACATCCCAAACAAGGTTCACATATATTCTGAGCTATAAAAAAAATGGATTAGAAAGTGCACTGCAATATTTCGATATAATGGATAAGAGAAACATAGCCAAATAGACAATATATAGCTAGCAACAACAATTCTATATCAATGTAACAGAATTCAACTGATATCACCAAATGAAATTACAAACAGCGATCACTAAATACTTCAAATTAACTGGCAAATTAACCCAACTATCAAAACACAACATAGAAAGCAACACAAACATTGAATATACAAATACAAAGAAATGACTGAGGATACATAAAAGGACTTCTCTCAAGAAATCACTATACAACTAAATAACAAAAATATTGCAAAGACAATCACAAATATACAGGAACTTAACAAGGCCTGAATTCAACTAAGCACATCAATCACAATAGTGGCAAAGAAACATATATCTATAATAAAAATAGGTCTAAAAACTTATTACGCATTCTCAACAAAGGCTACAAAACTATATAATGCTCTAACAGAAATTAATAAATTGATCTGATCTCTAAAAAATAATAACAACATATAAAATCTGGAATATATAAATAGAAGTATAACAAAAATAAATAAACTAACAGAATTACAGATTTCAACAATTAAAACCATCAATCCAACACAAATACAATACCACAATTATTAAAACAACTTAAAACATACCAAAAAACAATACACACAGCAAGACAACTAGAAAATAACATAGTACATAGAGATAATATCAACTAATATATCAACAATAGATATAACAACTTTCAAGCTAATATAACAAAAATGATTAACAGCATTTTAAAACATCATACTAATTCCATTCATTTTGAAAATATCAAAACTGATGATAATATATATACAACTGCCAAAGATATTAAACAAAAAATACAAAGCACATCGAAACTTAGACAAATACAACAACCCCAATACTTTAGGAAAAATAGCAAAAAGAATACCAACTATTACTACACATAAAACCAACCTGGTATAATGATCTCTCACAATCAATAAAGATAGAAGAAATCATATTAGTGATAAAAGAAGCATCTTTAAATAAAGCACCAGGTCCTTAACAAATAAGCAATGAAATCTTAAGCATCTCAACCACAACAGTATGCTACTATTGCTTAACATATTTTTTTTTTAAATCTTAAGGTAAGGCCATGCCTCTAACTTTATTAAAACTCAATTAAATCTCTTTATAAGCAAATTTACAAGAAAGAAATTACATATGACTTTTATATCCTAAGGATGTTAAGAATAGAGACTCAGACAAAATTTTCTGTGGCCTAAATCTATTGCTTAACATATTTAATGTATGCATTAATCTTCAAACAATACCCAAAACATGGAAAAATTAGTGCAATATATCCCATATCCAAAAAGCCCAAATTTAATGATCAACTAACCAATAACATTAATAGAGCACACTAGAAAGATATTCACTAAAATTCTAACAAGAAGATCTTTACTTGATACCCAATACTAAATACCAACAACTATGTAGTCCTACCTAATACCTCAACAATGATACCAATTCAAATACTTTCTCATATACTAGAAGTTGCATATACAAACAACAAACAACTTTGGTTATTATTACTAAACTTGTCTAAAGCATACAATTTAGTGCATATACCACTCTTTAAAATTGTATTACAAAGACTAAAAGTGTCTGATAGTGTTACAACACTTATCACTAAAATATTCACAAATAGATCTAACTATATAATTACAAATCTGGAAAACACAAATAATTACATAGTATATGACAGGTTAGATCAAGAGAAAACAATTGCCACTCTATTATGAAAAATATATTACGATCCTTTAATAACAAAAATTTCAAGAAGCTATACACTCGAAACTCATACCAACATACAAGCACCATATGAGTTAACTATTCAAACAAGCTTTTCTGTATTAGCATTCATAGACTATACTTTATAGATCGCACCAACAAAGGAAAAACTACAAGATATAGCAAACACTACAACAACTTTCTTCAAATTAACTAACATACAAGTAAACCCAAGTAAATCTACCTTGACAGCAATAACACAATTACTGAGCCCAGAAATAAAATTCAATAATACAATCATCAAAGCAATAAATGCAAAAACAAGCATTAAATTTCTTGGTTGTTAATATACAACAAGTAAAAAATATACTTCAATTTATAAAAAAATAAGAAAAGAAGTAACAAGTGTCTTGAAGAGACTTCAGAAAGCTCGAACTACAGACAAGCAAGCAATATATATAGTCAATGTGGTAATCCTTACCAGAATTAATTATCAATTACACAATACATAGTTACTGCTAACAACCTGTAAGCAAATTATAAACAACTACACAAATACGATAAAACACAAGACAGGTTTAGCATCTAGTATACCAAACTCAACAAACCATCAATTATAGAATATATAGTCTCAGAATAGTCGAAAACATGCAAACTCAACAACACATATCAATAATAAACTACTTGCTTAATCACTCATTCAGTATTTCATCCCTTAAAATATGACAACAATTGCAGAATGTAGCAGCAACAAACAAATCTATTTTGTTACCAAACTCAATTACTTTCTCGAATAAAAAGGCTAATATAACAACAGCAAAAATTATCATTACATATCAACAAAATTATATCACATTCAATAACAATACCAACCAATGGCCAAAACCATTACCAACTAATAGCACTTCTATTAACTATATTTTAAATAACATTCTAATAGCTGGTAATTTCAAAAACAAGATGAACAACATAAATTTATATTACATTAAACAGTTGCTACAAAAAAACCTAATACAAACACAAACCTGGCATACTCTTGTCTATACTATACAAAAAATATCAAGAGGTAGACAACCAAAATGGTTTAACAAGATAATTAAAATAACAAAAGACTGGCTAAAACAAAACAGTATAAAGTTAGTAAATCCAAACCCATTCATCATATATAATGCATAGCTAAAAAAAATAAATAAATCATATACAAATATAATATTATAGGAAAAATAATGGGACTAGCCAAAAAGCATATAGACATTTAGCACTGGATTCATAGCAATCAAAATTAGCTACAACGATGCATGGGATGCAAATATAACAATAAAAAATTAAAGAGAAAAAAATGCACAATAAGAGTACAGCTACCTGCCAGTATCTATTCTATACAGGTAGATTGTAAAAATAGATTGAGAAGTCTAACTACAGACCTAACAAATACTAGTAACAATCAAAAAGATAATAGTAACAAGATGTCTACAACAACTCAACTAAATACTAACTTACTTAAAGCAAACTTTGACAATATTAATAAGGCAATCTCAAACACAACTTCAAAACAAGAAATATAGAGTATGCATAAACAAATGAATGACACATGATTAAAAAATTTCGATATAGCACTAAGTATACAAACTGACAATATTGAGAACATACCAACAACAACAGTATATTGGTGGTGTTATGACTAGGGAGAGCTTTAGTATATTTAGGCTAATTTAGTTCAGTGCTATAAGCATAAATCCTGATAGTGGTTATACAATTCAGATTCGTACATGGTAATAATTATCGAATTGGTTAAGTATCGTAGGAAACGTATAGCACTATGCATAGGTTATATTATTGTTTCTATTGAACTATATTCGTAAAGGATTGTCACAGGCCCTGTTCAGGTTACTTATAGGTCCAAGTCAAGTCATTATAGATTATAGTTAGGTTCTTTAGGGTCGAAGGCAGGTTGTTAAGGGTTACAGTTAGATTCCTTAGGGTTAAATGTAAATTGTTACAGGTTACAGTTAGATTCCAGTTGGTTGCTATGTGTTACTTATTAAGCAAGATTAGTGTGTATTATTTATTATCAGGCCAAAAATAAGAAAGTGCTAGGTCACATATTTACTATATTTATTACTTAAGCAGAGTAGGAAAGAGTTACTTTATTTATTAAACAAGTGGCCTATTTATACTTTTTGATAGGCAAGACTTCCAAACCCAGATCTGAAGTTTTAAACCCAGATCTGGGGTTTTAAACCCAGATCCAGAGTTTCAAACCCGGATCCTAGGTTTCAAATCCTAACTCTGGGTTCTAAACCTGTACATGTGCTAATACTATAGCATTTATATAATTTACTGCTTTTTATATATGGAAAAGAAGAACTATACAACGAAAAAAATACAGGTAAGGAAAATTTCAAAGAAATTTTCTGTAATATATTCCTCCTTTAACGGGTGAGCTCTGTCAAACCTGCCAACATCCTTCTGGTGTCAATAGTGTTCCAAGTTAGTAAATATTTTACCAATCGATTAGTTGCCAACTATAGTTGCAACTAATCGATTGTTCACATTACGTGGCATCATCAGATGATTAGCCAATCAAACCAAAGGAATTAATTCAGATCTGCCCAACTAGATGGAATTTCTTAGAATTGTACTTGTTAAATGATTAATCAATTAGTTGTTTAAAATTTTTTCAAATCGACTAGTTGGAAAGTTGGCAACTAGTTGATTTTTCAACTAACGATTTGGAACACTAGGTGTCAACCTCCCTTAACCTACTTGCTTTCGCCAACAATTCTGTAAAGTCAGAGTTCAACATTCACTTCAGCACTGAATAGAAATATGTTGAACTATATACATACTATATTCTCCACAGATACTGAATAGCAGATATGTATGTTTGGCAATCTTCTAGATAAGGCTTCCTTTTGAACCCAGAAGTTGCTGAGCCAACTTTTTTCTTGCTTCATCATCCCAGCCAGACTCAAACAATAGGCTACTAACTTTATAGTACATTTTTAGAACATGGGAGCCTGAGGGTTCAAATTTCAACAGCATCGCACGCCTGAACTAGTTTCTCATTCCAGGTTGCACTACTGACTTCAATAGATAACATGGGGTCAAATCTAACAGGGTGGTCTAGGTTCCGAAGATACAGGTGCATATCGGCATGGATTTGCTAGGCTTTGCTCTTCTTCATGGTCCTTCCAAACGTCACTTCTATTTCTTAATCTTGGTTGCACAGTGTTACTTGTGTCTCTTTTATCTCTAATTCTTCCTCTGGTTCATTCGATCGACAAGTTGCTAGATTTTCTTCTCAATGTTTCTAGGTGTTGCTTCATTTATTTTTGCTGTGGTCTCTTAGAGAGAGTTTTTTTTTTGATTGCTCAGTACTTGCATTATTTTGCTATACATAACTCTTTAACTAACTTCTGTGAACATACTCTTTCAGCATCTTTCCATGAGGGCCTATTGTTCGTAGTCTATACGTTCTATTTCCCATTACATCATATATCTAATAGGGTCCTGTCCACTTTTCTTTCAGCTTACTACCTAATTGCTGCCCTAATTTAGCATGGTACCTCAAGACCTGATCTTCTATTTTAAAGCTTTGTAGTGGGTGCTGTTGATCGTAATACTGTTTTTGTCTTACTTGCGATTTGTGTATATTCTCTCGAGCTTGAATTCACGTTTCAAATAACTCATCTATCAACTTTATTGTTCAGGTCAGAACTAACAATTCATATTACTCATTATCATCCAAGTCCACAGAGTAAGTTCTTACTACTAATTTGATGAATAGTGTTGCTTCAAGACTATACATAAGGTAAAAAAGATCAAACTTTATCGTGCCATATCTAGCCATTCTATATGCAAATAGCACAGGGGCCAGATAATCATCTCAATCTCTGTTATACTAACTTATATATTTTGCTAATGCCTTACTAATAGTTTAGTTGAACCTTTCAACAAGCCCATTGCTTTGTGGGTAGTAGGTAGATGATTGCTTATGCTTTATTTGTACCTTATCAAAAACCAACTTCATGACTTTATTCACAAAATGTGATTCTTGGTCAGACTGAATTCTGCTGTGACACCTATATCATATGACTCTATCCTCTAATACGAATGCAGCCACAAATTCAGCAGAACAATTGGCAAGGGCTTGTGACTCAGGCCACTTTGTCAAATACTCTACTGTGGTACAAGATAGCAGTTTCCTTATTTCGTAATGGGCAGAGGCCCAACAATATCCATCCCTATTTGATCAAACGGCTGGATCACTTTTATAGAATGTAGTACTTCTCTTGCTTTAGGCTTTCCTCTCCGTTAACACATGTCACAACTTCGTATATAGTCCCAATATCTTTTACGAACTGGTTCCATTAGTACCTTTTCTTTATCTTTTCAATCATCATTCCTTCACCCAAGTGTTTTGCTATAGAATCATTATGCATGGCTTGTAATATCAAGGGAACTTGGCTCTGTTGTAGAACTCTTAAAGGTTGTTTAGGTTCAGAGACACTTTTTTGGTATAATGTTCCTTCACATATAATGTAGTATTTTGCTTGTACTCTTAGCTTCCAGGCTTGCTCCTTGTCAAATCTTTCCGGTATCTCTAATTTGGTTAAGTATCGGGTCAGGTTTGTATTATTTTCAGGTTCTATTTTTTTTTTTTTTGTTGGTCAATTTGCTTTTCCTTGGTTGGTTGATTTGTTAATAGAATGTCAGGACATCGTTATCTGGGCTGGATTTATATATATATATTTTTTTTTTTTTTTTTTTTTTTTTAATTGCTTTTTATTTTTTC
>CAJVPZ010000224.1:0-22330 GCA_910592135.1 Racocetra fulgida | reverse complement strand
CCCTAACCCTAACATAAACGAACTTCGAAGAATTTTTTGCTGCGCCACAAACCTGGCACACATTCAAGAAAAGCATTTTTAGGGATAGGGGTTAGGGTTAGGGATTAGTTTTAAAGTAAAGTTATAATAAACAAGTATAAGTGGGTTAACAGGTTGAGTAGAAAATGTAGATTTCATTTTAAATTATGATCCGCGACATTTATTATTCATAAACCCGAACTCATTAAAGAATCTACACTATAGTTGTGACCTGAAACCTTTCCGAAACCTTCAAATTAGAATGTTAATAACTAATGGACATTTACTATAAAGTAACAAAGAAATGCAATCTAACTATCATATACTCTAAGTCTCAAAGTTTAAAATTAAATTTCTAAGCCTTTCAGTATAGTGATAAAGTTTCGGAAAAGGTTTCGGGTTTCGGGATTTTATAAATAGTTTCGGGTTTCGGGTCACAGCTTTAATCTACACCCAAATTTTAATTTACGGATGATTAACCCAAGATCGACTATTAACCCCGGATCTCCTACAATTAAAAAGCTTATGCCTACTCAAATTAAACGTTAGCATTAAGTCTAACGTAATAAAGTAGTTTTGGACGAAAATCTTTCCAGTTACCTTCACTCTACAGTATAATTTAGCGTGGTCCAATAAACAGTATATCTTGTCTTCTAAGCAAAGTATACAACGAATAAGATCATTTAGATAATTTTGCACAGTGAATACTGACATTACTTCGAAGTTAGAAATGTCTTTTGTGGTGATTTTTATCAGTGAACGTTACGTTCTCCAAAAGTACTTTAAAAGCGTATAAATAAGTTACCCGGGAACAGAGACGACGATTTTCTGCGGTGATAAATTGATTCGTCCGTGATAACAGATAAATTCTGTTAAAAACTTGAATATTCTGCAACCAAATTATTGCATCTTCGGATTATTTCGTATAGACCACACTCGCCTTTTAGGTTCATGTATTTTTTACGTCGGAATTTTGTCAGTATTTTTGGGATTGTTTACTTATAACCCCTACTTTCCATGATGTTTCCGTGATGTTTCCCTACTTTCTGCTATTTTAAACTTATTCCGTGTTTTTAACGGCATTCCGTGAAATGCAGAAAATCATCGTCCCTGCCCGAGCATCAACCAATCAGACGAATGTCCTTCCATTATGACTTTCTAATCAATTTTGGATTGTTACACAATTATGAGTGATCGTGATGGAATATTTTTTTCCCTACAGGCTAAGCCCAGATGTGATCAGATAAAAAAAATGCGAAAATGAGAAAATGCGAAAATGATAACTTCGAATTATAATAATGGAAGCTTTAAAAAGAGTTTTTCAACAGGCTAAAGAAAAAAGTATTAATCCACATTAGTCTTTAATATATATATTTTTTTGATTTTTTTTTACTTTTATTTAAAAATGTTATATATATTCTTTTATATTCTTTAATATCTTTAAGAAAGACCCGTATTCGTTGCCTTTATAACCTCTGGGTACCCTGACCCCGAAGAGACTGTTGACATTCTTCTTGGCCTTGAAGAAGGCGGGGCTGACATAATTGAATTCGGTAAGGAATTTAAGGAATTTTATGTACGATTTAAGAATGCCATTCAAACGTGTTCTAATACTAATTTCTAATCACAATGATTTAGGTATACCTTTTACGGACCCATTAGCAGACGGACCAGTAATTCAAGAAGCCAACAATGTAACGATTGGATATATTTTATTTCATTCGACAAGTCATATGATCTGTCTCTTAAATCATTTGAATCGTTCTTCTATAGGAGGCACTTAAGCATAATATTGATATAGATCAAAGTTTATCCTTTATCTTTCAAGCTCGTGCTCGTGGTCTTAAAGCACCGGTGCTTTTTATGGGCTATTATAATCCAATGTTAATGTATGGAGAAGAAAAGCTCATAGAAAATTGCAAGAAGAATGGAGTCAATGGTTTCATTGTAGTCGATTTACCACCGGAAGAATCTAAGCATTTGCGCGGGCTTTGCACTCAAAATGGGTATTGTCTATTTTCTCATTTATATTTTTGCTTTTTTTTTCATACGTTATGATTTTTACAATTTTACCTTTTTATCATATATATAGTCTAAGCTATGTGCCTCTTATTGCCCCTTCTACCACAGAGTTGCGCATTCAACAACTCTCAAAAATTTCTGACTCTTTCATTTACGTCGTATCAAGATTGGGAACAACCGGCTTTCGCGCCGAAGTCGATAAAGAGCTACCTGATTTGATTGCCAGGATCCGCAAACACACTGATATTCCTCTTGCGGTTGGTTTTGGTGTTTCCACTAGAGAACATTTTAAAATCATCGCGTCACATGCCGAAGGTGTGGTCATTGGTAGTAAAATCGTTCATGTCTTAAAGACGGCTGGTATATACATTTAACCATCTTAATCTTGTAAGTCGGTTGAAATCGATAAATATTGCCATCAATTAAACCTTGCATTTACGTCTAATGATCTAGAAAAGGGAAAACGTGCTGAAAAAGTAAAGGAATATGCTTCGGAAGTCTGTGGCTTATCTTTTGGACTTAGAGATGAGGGTATGATGTATATTTGACACATTCTATCACATTCTATTACATATGTGGGTTGCTTGCTAATTTTTTTTTTTTTTTTTATAGTCGACCATATGAATGCAAAAGTGGATCAAAATATTCGAAACAATTCTGTAAACATCGACAAAATGGCATCCAATGTAAATATATGTAAATGTATGTACATTAATTTTTTTTTTTGACGGATTTGAAAATCTTAATTTGAGTAATAATTTTTTTAGAAAAGTGTACCATACATCCTTTCCCCACGATTTGGTGAATTTGGAGGTCAATACGTGCCGGAAGCTTTGTTTGATTGCATAATGGAACTTGAAAAAGTATTGTTACGTTTATAAATCAAAAAGCTTATATTTGCAAGTGATAATAATAATTTTATTAATATTTAGGCATTCGTAGAAGCCAAAGAAGATCCTGATTTTTGGAAAGAATATCGATCTTACTACGACTATATGGGTAGAGAGTCAAAACTCCAGTATGCTGATAGGTTAACAGCTGATATTCGTAGGTTAACCGGTGATACTCGTGGTGCAAGGATTTGGCTAAAAAGAGAAGACCTAAATCACACAGGTTCACATAAGATCAATAATGCTATTGGACAAGTTCTTCTTGCTAAACGTATTGGAAAAAAGAGAATTATTGCAGAAACAGGAGCTGGTCAGCATGGTGTAGCGACAGCAACTGTCTGCGCTAAGTTTGGATTAGAATGTGTTATATTTATGGGTAGCGATGATGTTAAAAGGCAAGCGCTAAATGTGTTCAGAATGAGATTATTAGGAGCGACTGTTAAATCCGTGGATTCTGGTTGTTTTTTTTTTATAATTTATGCATAAATGATTAGTATGAATTAATTAATAATCTTTAAAATCTTATTCATAGGCAGTAGAACATTAAAGGATGCTATTAATGAGGCTATGCGTGATTGGGTAACTAATGTTCGAACTACACATTATGTTGTTGGATCCGCAATAGGGCCACATCCGTTTCCAATTATTGTTCGCGAATTCCAATCGGTAATTGGCAAAGAGGCTCGAGAGCAAATGTTAAAGCAAGCCGGTAAATTACCTGATTTGATCGTTGCTTGTGTCGGTGGTGGCAGTAATGCTATTGGAACATTTGCTCCATTTCTTGATGATAAGGACGTCAAGATGGTTGGGGTTGAAGCTGGTGGTAAAGGTAATACTTTTTTAACTTTCAATATATATGCAAAAGAAAAAAAGCTCAAGCATATTATTATCATTTACTTATTATTTATCTATTATGTATTATTTATAGGAATCGATACAGGGCTTCATTCAGCAACCTTGTCTGTTGGTAAACCAGGCGTGTTACACGGAACTCATACTTACTTATTACAAACTGACAAAGGACAAATCAAAGACACAGATAGTATCAGCGCCGGGTTAGATTATCCCGGTGTTGGTCCTGAACATTCTTATTTAAAAGATGATGGCCGTGTTGAATACGTTGCTGTCACTAACAAAGATGCTTTAATTGGATTTAGAAAGATGTCGGAGCTTGAGGGTATTATTCCGGGTAAATAACGGCTAAATAATGTAGAGTTCTCTTAATGCATTCTACCTTTTATTTATACGTTCTTTTAATATATTTAAACAGCTCTTGAAACAAGTCACGCAATCTATGAAGCCATAGAACGTGCATCCAAAATGCGCAAAGATCAGGATATTCTTTTATGTGTTAGTGGCCGTGGAGATAAAGACGTTCGATCTGTTGCGAAAGCATTGCCAGAATATGGTCCTCAGATTGGATGGGATTTACGGATTGGAGATATTTAGTATATATCGATGTACATTTAAAAGTATATACACTATTTTAAAAATCTAAATTAAAAAATTTTATTGGATTCTTTTTATTTTGTTTATCAGAGTGGCACATTGAAAATCTGCTTTCCATGCTTTTTTTATTCGTTCCGTTTGAACACCAGATTGTATTTGTTTTTTATAATTGATTTTGTTTATGGCTGTACAAAGTTAATTATCAGTTTCTCATAACCGGTCGGTTAACTATTGTAAATTTTTGTTATAATAAGGTTTATTTTCAAAAGTAATATTTAAAAATAAATTTGAGAAATGGTCTCCAGACTCAATGCTATGAGAAACGATTAATTAATTCATAATTTTGCGAAGTTTTAATATGGAAAACGACGACCGCTAAAGATGGATATATTTCATTATACATATATATTATAGTTTAGGACTTCTAAAAAATGGATGACGAAAGTAGGCAGGCGTATTTTACAAGATCTGACAATTTAAGTTCGAATGGAGGTACCGTTGGCCACTGCTTACAGTACTCGGGAGCTTATTCAAGAATTTCATTTTTACAATTAGTGTTCGTGGGTACTGTAAAAACCGAATACTATATTTAGATATATCATTAAAAGTAGTAGATCAACATCTTAAACCGGCAGGGATGATGAATCGTACCGGGTCTTAATAATGGGGGATATATTTTAGAGAATATAATAAGCGGTCAACGGTATATGCTAGTACAGTTTCCCATGAAGATTGAAGGTCCGATAAGATTATCAACACAGATTAAATCAGGTTATCATATTACAAGATAACCTTGATCGACATTACAAATTTGTCTAATCGTAATAATGACTCTCTTAATAAATTTAGAAATTAATGCAAAGCCAATAATTGGTTTAAAGAGTGTAGATATTCATTTAAATCTTTCACATGTTTAATTCGCTCAATGCCTCACCTTATACGGTCAGTGTAATCCATAAACGCCTATTTCATTATAATGCTTATAATATACCAATGAAAATATAAATTTGAACCTCGCTCTTTATCATAATACATAAATGTATAGCATAATACGATCTCAAAAATATATTCTCTGTATAAAAACATTTAATTGCATTTGTTACCTCATCTCACAAATCCTACCAATATCAAGCTTCATCGGAAAACATCAGTATTTCTAAAACTAGAATTATCTTTCAATGCATCATTATGCGTCTTATACTCCATAATCGTCTCGCTTGGCAAATTCAAAACACGTTTCATTGTGTCCCTAACAGAATCATTATAATTGAGATTATTGTGAAATTTTTAAAATCTTATTAGAGAAGGTTTAAAACACTACCGTATTTTTAAATTAATTCTTCCTTCATGTGCCGACTGATTCCACAGGGACAGGATGTCCTCCGAACTGCGGATAGACAGCACCGCTCCACAAATCTCCGTACCCACATCAAATTGATCACCAATGACTGCCATCACCTTTCACGAAAAAATTAAATTATAATCAATCGTTATTAATTAGGGGTTTTTTTTTAATTCAAAAAGAAAAAAAAACAACTCACCAAACTCTCCCAATATCGACTAGCAAGCCCTTTCTTTAACCTCACGATCCACTTACCTCCATTAATATTAGTGTCGTCCTTTTTTTTTTTTTTAAAGTATATGTAGTGAAAATATTTAATTTGAATTTTATATATATATTTAATTTGAAATGTTGCTTTAAAAAAAGGATATAATCATATTTACAAACCTCCCATACTGGTCTAACACCTTGTTTAAAAAGGTGGTAGTCACTAATATTAGGTAATTCGTGAGGTCTTCGAAGATGGCTATAAACAGCCCAAAAATCCTCTATCTAAATTTGAGCACATGGAACATTATTATTTGATGTGAAAATGATACATGCTGCAAAAACTATTTCGGCATTGAATTTTGATATGAAACTGCTGAGTTACCAAAGCAGTTTCATATTAAAAATCAATGTCGAAATAGTTTTTGTGGCTAGTGAAAATAATTAATAAAATTGTCGAATATAAATATTTACCGAAGAAAAGGCAGCGATTTTTTTCATTGAACTTTCATAATTTAATATCTTACTACCAGGGCTTCGGTGCATGAACCAAAATACCCACGTAAAATGCAATGGATGAATTTCACTTGTGGGGCTTGGTGTGAATTGCTGACGCGTCAACCCAATTACCAAACCATTACTACTATTCCCATTTTCTTTCTCTTTATGATCTTTATCCTCACCTCCACCACTTGTGACGCTCAAACGGTGTTTAGCAAGATATCCGCCTCCGCTACTACTATTCATTAGTCCTGAGCCCATTCCAAGGGGCGTCGTCGGTGTTAGAAGAACAGCAGACGCACTAGTAACTCCATTTGGCGAACTTGTACGTTGAAGTTGAATAAGTTTTGTCGACGATGTAGTTGTTGGAGTTGTCGCCGTTGCAGTCGTAGTCGTTGTTGTGGTATTACTATGGTCGGTGTTGACGGTTAAACGGTTACTGTGATAAATGAATAATCAATAGTGTGAATACAACTGAATAAGGATTTACCCTGTAATCCGTAACTAGTCCGTCTTTTTTTTTTTTTGCCCTTTTTTTTTGGCTCTTTTTATTTGATCAATTTTAAAGCTGTGAAATAATAATAAAACTGTCCTAAATTCTACCTTCTACTTTTCCAGACAGATTCCATTTCTTCTGACTAAGTTGTAAAAATTCCTTATGTTCAGATGTCTTATTTAAAGTTGACCAAATCTGAAAAACCGAATAAATTATGTGTATTTAAAGGTTGTTTAAAAGAAAAAAAAAGATTTTCGAAAATCAAATATAGACGAATTCCTCTCACTACATGATGAGGCCTTGTCCTCCCACATCCAAATACTACGTAGATGGTGGCGATTATTGGTTGGATGTTGTTGATCAAACTTCGCGTCATGATCAATTACACTAACTTCCTGTAATGCGTACAAAAAAAAAATACCAGCTTTACAATTTATAATTGAGATTTTTGTGCATGTACATATGTAAACAAAATTTATTACGTATTTAAATTATAACAGATAACGTTGAAATTAAATTCGCCAATTCGCCAATAAAGTATGTGCGTATATATTAAAAAAAAATATATAGTTTTTGAATGCTAAAATAATTTTTGATATTAATAAAACAGATTGATAATATACGTACGTACGTACGTACATATGTATATAGTACAGTAATGTATTTTCAAAATTAAATATTAGATACGTATAAATACAGCAAAAAAAATATAAATATTATTTATGTATGTATTAAATATAATTAAAAAAATATCTGATATGTATCGGTATAATTTAATTAGGATATTGCTCTTAGTTAACATAACCACCCTCTTATTATAACTCAAATACGGCTTGAATAACCATGTTTGATACACTAAGTAAAATGTTTAGCATTATGAAAAGCCGTATTCCGGTCTTGACTCTAATCTTAATTTTAACTCTATTGTTTCATATTGTTTCTAATTTTAATATTAAAATTTGAGTACGGTTAAAATTTATAATTTTAATCCAGGGTTACAATTAGTTAAATTCTTTAAAATAATCAAAATAAAATTCTAAAAATTTTTATTGCTAAGTTAAACCTACATAATTGTAGTATATTAAGATACTCTGGTGAAATTAAATTTTATTTTTATTATTTTAGTTTAATTTACGTATTAGCATTTGTTTTTAATGCTTAGCAAAGTATGCTTTCTGATAATCTTCTGGTCAACAACTCCAAAAAATCGAACGGCACTTTATCAAATTTTTTTGCAAATACAAGTTTGATAAGAGTATATTTGATTATATATGCAACTTTAGTTGCTTATTTAAGGTTTCACTATATTTGTAATTTTCTATTACTTGCTATATACTGTATATCTAAAAGCTGGTTATAGATTTTTTATTTAAACTTTCTAATCTTCTTTATATTATTTGTTTAAATTTAATCTTTAAGCTTAGTTCTTTTTAGATATTTATATTGATTTAAAAGTATTTTGCAAATATTAGTATTATTTTTTTTTAAAAAGTGAGGTTTTACTTAAATATATAATCTTCCAGATAATTTTTTGAGTCAAATCCCAATTAAAATTTTTACAAGAGTAAAATTCAGACTATAAATAGGTACAATTATAACTATACTATCTAATTTATCTGCAATCTAAACCTACTAAAGTGATTAAAACTTAATTAAATTTGGTATAATAATATATTATTTGTTGGGGTATTGTATTTAATTTATTGAACTAACTATAGAGATATCTTTTTAATAGCTTTGTCAAAAAATAGACATCTAGCAGTTTATATATACAACTGTATATACAGTATAAAGTAAATTTTAATATTATTGTTATAAATCAGTTTTATTTTATTAGTTATTATTTTATCTTATTATTATTTTATTATTTCAATATTTGTATTTTATTAGTTATTAGTTATTATATATTTATCTTAAAATAGAATTTAAAAGATATATATAACAATTAGCCTTAAGGCTTAACATTTAGCAATTAATAATTAGCAATTATGCTTAACTATTAGCAATTATACTTAGTGATTAGTGATTATGCTTAGTGATTAATGATTATATTTAGCAATTACAATTAGTGATTAATGTTTAATGTTAAATAATTAGTGATTACAATTAATGTTTAGTATTAAGGAAACTATACTTAACTGTAATAATTAACAATTAGCTCTAAAGATATAAAAAAGCTATAAATTTCTTCAAGTAAACACTAGACTTGTTTACTATCCAAATAGATACAGACTCCTCTTTTTCTTTAAATTCTCTTTTATAATATTATAGAATTCTTTAGAAATAGAAATTTAAAGATAGTCTATCTTATTTATCTTAATAAATATATATTTTATTTATAAACTATTATTTGTCCAAACTGTTATAGAGAGAAAAGTATAGTTTCTAATTGAAATAGAAATTATACTTCCCTCTTAGACATTATTATAAACCTGTATAAAATCCCTATAGCTGTGTTATTGTTATAGTATTGCTATTAAGAATATTACAATACTGTAATATTTGATGTCTTCTAGTAAAAAAAATTTTAAAACTATTATCAGACAACATTATTCCAACTCTTCTTAATTAATAGCTGTTTATCAAAGGATAGTTATTTCAAATTAAATTAAGTATTATAAATAATAACTTCTGCTTTCTAGTTTATTTTAGCTAATACTTAGATGATATTATTCTAGAATATTAACAGATTTTCTATAAACCAAAATATAGATATAAGAATCTAACTTTAAGAAGCAATTAAAAAATTTTCTATAAGCCAAACTATAGATATAAAGATTCAATCTTAAGAAACATATTCTATTATTATCTTTTTTATTTTAATCAAAAACTGCTTTAAACTTTACTCTATAATTGATAAAGTCACTCAATTATATAATAAATATATTAAAAACTATGAATATGAATACTACTAAAACTCTGCTCTTCTTTATATAACTTTATAAACTTTAAACTCAATTTTTTTTTGCTAAATTTGCTTTTCTCTACTAAGGACTAGCTCTTGTAATTTTCATCGATTTCTCTTTGAATGATTTTAAAATTAGTATTCTAACACCTATTCTGCTTATTTTTAAATCTTCAGAGCTATTGCAAACTTTGTAACTTCTATATCTTCAGAATTACTGCAAACTTCGTATATTTAACTATAACCCAAAACTGACCTCTATTTGCACTGCTATTTGAAATATTATTTTTAACTGTCGATATAATCAAGATATTGAAAACCTTAGAGAAATTGCTCTTGTATTAATCAATAGATATACAAACCTTACTACTTTACCTACTATTGATTTCAAATACCAAATCATCTTTGACTATTATATCAACTTAGTTTATAATTTTAAATATAAGAAACCAGAACAATTTAAAAAATATTTTAGAAACCTAAAATCTTTATATATTATCAATCAGACGATAATTATAGTTTTAGCTACTAAAACAATAGATTATACAAAGAACTGTATCTCTTTCTAGTTTACTCTTATACCAAGACAAAATAAATAATCCTCACTATCAACTTTCTTGACATTTATCTTAAAATATATTTGAAATATCCCAAAGACAATTTATTAAAATAGATCTTGTTTTTATTTCAGAAGCACAGATACAATAGAAGAATATATCCTATAATAAAAGAAGCTCAGCATCTAAAAAAGCCAAACTAAGAAAATGAATCAATCAGATAGTACTATATAAGAAATCTTTATTCCAACTAAGATCTTCAAATTATCAAAAAATTATTAAAAACAACCTGCTAATAACCTACCTCTACAAGGCTTATTTGAGAATAATTTACTATTACCAAAACAATTTGAAAACAATCTACCTTTACTATAATCACCTGTAATACTACTTGTAAACATAAGTGAAGCAGCTGCTTTTAATGCTACTGCCTAAGCAATGAAAGTCTTTTCTTAAAATTAATTTTTTTACTAGCACAGAATCCAAAATCTAGTAGAATAATTAAAAGAATTTGAACAAGCTGCTATTGTTAACAACTAAAATGCTGCTCAACAACTTGCTCTTGCTCTGGTTTATATGAAAAAAATTGTTGCTAAATAGTTCTGAGATTTTTTTGATCCTGCTCCTAATGCTTTTAAAAATATCTATACTTAGAACCAAAGCTTTTATTATCTTTTCAAAACCAAATTTAGTTTTACCAATCAGATAATCAAATAGTAAAAGCAATTTTTTGAAATTAATCAAGAAACAGACTCAGTTGTTGCCTATATAACCTAGGTTAAAAGCTTGTATAAACCTTACAGATGCTTTCTCAATGATTTTATCCTTCAACTTTTCATTTAAAAACTTAGGTCCAGTATGCTATTGATATTCAAACTAAAACCTCTGCAACTTAAATACTGCTATAGATACTGCTAAATTAGAAAAATAGCTAACTTATATTCTTACTCATCACAAATATAAACCAAGCTATTAAACAATTAACTGACTAAATAGCTCAACTTAGTATCAATCTTACTTAATAAAAACCTGCTTCTACTTCTATATACTATGCTAAATCCCTATCACTGCTAATAGAAATAAACAACTATCTACTTGCTACTATTATAAATATACCAAATATTTTATTACTTAATGTTATGCTAAACAGAAAGATCAATTATAATTATAAAACAGAAGCTGAAACTATTATAATAATCGAAGAAATGATCAATCTAGAAGCTAAGACAAAAACTATTTTAGATTCTTTAATCAAAATAGATCTAAAGATAGAAATAGATTCAGAAACTATGATAGTTATTTCTAATATTGAGATTATTCTTGAAAATAAGATAGCTACTACTTCTATATCAAAAACTTTAAACAATCCTCCTATTGCTCATCTTTTCCTTATTATCATAATATTAACTACTTTAATCAAAATTCTAAACTCTCTTTTCTATAAGTCAAAAGAAATAAGAAATCCTGCTAGATAATTCTTCTATCTAAAATACCCTCTCTGCTTATCTAAGTTAAAAAGTAAAATCTCTTGCTATCATATTTAAACCAAATACTATTCCTGTCAAATGCAATATTAAGATTATAAACAGACCTTATCAAGCTATTGTAGATAGCAAAGCATTTATTAGTATGATTGCTTACAAAGTAGTCCAAGAACTAGAATTTAAAATTGAACAAGTTTTAGTTAACCTTATTATTTCTGTTACTGAAACTTAAAACTTCTTCTCAACTCCTAAATATTATCTAAAATTTACCTATCCAGATCAAAAAAATAATTATTTCTATTACTGTTGAAGTAATTGCTGCTACTTTTTATCTTATACTCCTTGGAAATTAATAGTCTAAGAAAGTTGAAGCAGTTAAACTAGAAGAATAGCTGTTACTTTTTTAAGTAAAAGAATCATAATTATTATATTTTCACTATCTATAAAAATAATTAACTATTATCTGCTCAATTTACTATAACTAATTCAGAAAAACTAAACCTATACAAACAACAAAAATATCAGGTGTAGCAACTTAGTGAAGTGGTTAAGTTGTCACACCCAAGCAGCAAGTTGGTAGGTGGGGATTCGAAACCCACCAACAGCAAAATTTTGAATATTCTGCTTATACGACAGCTACTATCTTTTGACGATCAGTTAGAATGGGATCTTTATAACTTTGGTTGTACCAACAAAATTGAGAGAGCATAAGGTATTCATACAATGCATAAGTTATATGAAGGCATACAAGCTGGTATTAGTCGGTGCAAACTCAAGATAAGATCTTGTACTTGTATAAACCCAAGGAACTAGAAAGATGGATGCTCACTTGGCAAAACCCGAGTAGAAATGTAGCACAAACTTTCGTTGGTGGCTACTAGAATAGGCTTTATCCGAGATCAGAAAACTAGACACGGCAAAAACACTCAGCAAATTGTTCCATCAACCAGGCTGCTGGCTTGAGCATCAACTAGAAGAAAAAGATCAGCAGATACCACAAAACTAGTATCTCTTCTGGGCCATCTGGATTGGTAGTTTAGAGAGACCAGCTAGAGGATACTGAAAGGGAAGATATTAGGTTGTCTTGAAGAAAGAATACCAGGGTTTGAGTAAACTTTGCAAAGGCTAGAGGGTTTGGTAATATGGCCTGCTGTAAAGGTTTAGAACCTATCTGATGAACTTATCTGCAGAAAAAATTGGTGATATGATCTTCTCATAAAGATATAGAATCTATTTGGCAAGACTTATCTGAAAAAGACTAGGTAATATAGTAATAGTGGGTACCAGACTGCTCTAACAGGTAATGATCTCAAAGATGAATCAGTTAACCAAGCCAGTAGTCCTATAGGTAGTTTGCAAATGAGTTTAGAACTTGAACTAACTAATATACTGCAGATTCCAGATAAGGTTAGATAGATTGGTATAGGAAACTTGAATTAGAAGGTTTAATTGAGTAACCCAAATAATAGGTAGGTTATAGATATAGCATCTAGTGTAGAACCTAATAATAGGCAGACTACTTAAATTAGATGCTCAAAAGATATAAGTATAGCTAGAATATACTCTCATTAGAATGTACTTGTCTAGAGCCTCTTTGATGGGCACCATATGATTCTATAGTCTAATAAAAGTGATAAGCTGAAGAGGCTAATCTTGACTATACAAAAAACAAACAAAAAATATCTAACTTCTAAAGAGGTTTATATACTTAGTACTAACCTTATTCTAGATATAGACAACAACTATAATAATTGGACAGTCTATTAACCTTATTATTATGCTTAAACTCTCTTTTATATATATAAAAATTGTGGTTTACCTGCTTATTTCTTTACTAAGTATTCTATCAACTGCTGCAACTATTGTAAAGGAATTAAATATATTGCTGTACATTGTTTTTTGCAAGTTCTATAACAAACCTCTTGCTAAACTTGTGGACAAGACCATCTATACCAAAACTGCTCTAATAACAATTATTATGAATATAAAAAATTCAGATATATTACTATAAACTGCTTTATTTTCTATAAAAATAGAACAAAATATATTAATATAGCTGTGATTCTAATAAAGTAGCTATCCAAAAAGTCTATTATTACAGCAACAAACATACATATTACTGTTACTAATACAAAATTCCAGAAAGGTCAAAACACTTTTGAATCTCCAACAATCAATTAGTATGCTATACATACTATTGTTACAAAGGTACTTTAAAAGAAGGATTTAAGAAGAGCAAAAGAGAAGGTTTAAGCAAAAAGATTTATTTACTTGTTTTAAAAACAATAAAGACATTACAAGGTCATTAGAATAAAGAAATATTATAGAAATATTTAGAGAACAATATTCCAAAGAGTATTTAATAATTTCTATTTATTATCTACTCTAACTATCTGATTATCTTGTATGACAGATACAGAATGTAGGTGAGATTTTCTAGATTACATAAAAACCTAGCCTCCAATTACTTTCTAATTAAGATTGTAAGCAAATCTCTCTTCAGTTATACAAATTATATATAAGGAAAATTGGAGTATTGTGACAAATTTAATGATTTTCAATCTTATTACATGATATATCGATCGAAATTGAACAATTTTAGTATCATTTGACTCATCTTATTGAGTCAGGTTGAATGATACCAAAATCATTCGATTCTGATCACTGTATCACGAAATGCCTTAATTCGAATAACTTTAAAAAAAAAATAAAAGAATTTTAGTTTTAAGAATATTGTAACGAATTTGGAATATTTAGTGATCTCGTAATCAGAATCAGATGAAATTTAAACTATTTGATTCCTCTTAATAAGAGGATTTGAATGGTATAAATTTTATCTAATTCTGATAATAGAATCATGAAATATCCTGATTCATCATAATATCTCTAACTACAGTATTTTATATGTTTTTATTGTAAAGATGCAAATATCTCATGACTTAGTAATTTAAAATGAACAATTTTTACTGTATATCATTCGATTCTTCTCTGTGAGAGGAATCGAATAGTATAAAAATCGCTCAGCTTGGATCACAGGGTCACGAGATATTCGCATTTTTATATTAAAAACATATAAAATACTATGGTTAGAAATATTATGACGAATAGAGATATCTCATGATTCCGTAATCAGAATTGGATAAAATTTATACTATTTGAATCCTCTTATCAAGAGGAATCGAATGGTTTAAGTTTCATCTGATTCTGATCACAGGATCACGAGATATTCCAAATTCGTCACAATATTCCCCTTTGTCACAATATTCAATCTCCTTTATATAGCACTTTTTTTATTTACAGTATATCTTTTTTTGTATTATCGAAACTTTATTGCTCTTTTGTTACTGAAGTTGTCATCATTTACTAATGCTTCTTTGCATTGCTAGTATTGTTGTCATTTACTGATATCTTATTTTGTCACTAGCATTGTTGCCATTTACTAGTGCCTCTTTTCATCGCTTGTGCTGATGTCTTTTCATATACTTCTTTGGCCCTAGTGTAAATTCAAAAATCAAAACCTACAAAAAAAAGAAAGATTAATTCAAGTCAAGAAAAAAAATATATATATACTGTAAGAAAAAATACTTGCCTTATTGTTTAATATACATTTTATCATCATATTGATTTATTTTTATATTTGTTGTATGGTTAGATTGCAGAATTAGTATAAGAAATACTTGTGTGGTTTAGAGTTAGGGTTAGAATTAATGTAGTATTAGTATAAAAATAATTTTATTAGTATAAGATAGTTTATGTAAAGAATTATAAGTAATTTAAACTAAATTAAAAAAATAAATAAATAAAAAATAAAACTTACCATATAGTAATTCATGAAAAGAGCTTCCAAAGTGCTTTTTCATTCAATTAAAAAAAGTAACACTCTAGTATATATATGTAAACTGCTTCAAGAGATCATAACGGTTTTGGTTTTTTGTAATATATATACACTAATAATAATAAAAAAATTTAGAATAATTAAAACTGAATTAAAATTATTAAAATCACATCTCTCCCTAATGATCACTCATACCAAACTTATGGCTAACGAAAACAGAAACTTGTTAGAAAAAAGTAGAAAAAACAACTACAAATAATAATTTTTACAGAGGTTAAGGCTTGTTGTGTTCTTTCTCCAGACTCCTCTGTATATTCAGTATACAAGTTAAAAGCATTCTTGTACAAGATAACTGGCAAGAAGTAGTGCCCTTGTACAAAAAATTTTAATAGAAGCTCTGCTTCTGCTGACGAAGTTAAAAATAGTTGGTCTAAGGAGAACAACAAACGAGTTTTCAATACACTCTTTACTGAAGTTTAAGGATATCCACAAACCAAAACACTCTACCAAACTTACTCTTTGCACTTTTCGAAATTTTCACCAAAAAGTAGGAAAAACAGCGTACTTTCAACAAAAGATTGACACAGTAACAGCTGCCAAAAAAGAAAAGTCGCATACATGTGTACATGTTTACTTTGGGATGAATAGTATTAGATAATGTAATAATGCTTAAAACACTGCAGAAGACCCGCTAACCTAGTTGAAATAATACTGAAAGTTTTGACCTTAGAGCTCTATTTTAAGATCAGATGGTTTTTAATATTTTTACATCCTGAATATAGATATAAATAACTAGAGTTAAGTTTAGTTTAGTTTATTTGTAGTACTATATAATTTTTACAATGCAGCACAGATTTAATAGTGCTATCTTTGTTTTTTTTTGTTTTCTTTTTTTTTTTGTTATTTGTTTTATTTGGTTTTATTGATTTAGGTGGACCAGAACTCATACCATAGTATTTTTCCATTTTTATTTTACCCTTTATATTTGTGTTTATATTTC
This sequence comes from Racocetra fulgida, assembly GCA_910592135.1. Lineage (NCBI taxonomy): Eukaryota > Fungi > Glomeromycota > Glomeromycetes > Diversisporales > Gigasporaceae > Racocetra > Racocetra fulgida. The sequence goes on along the minus strand of CAJVPZ010000224.1, from coordinate 5,624 downwards.
ATTTTAAAAGAAAGAAAGCTAACTTTGATATAGTATATAGCACCAGTCTATGATTAAAATATAACCTCTAGTAAGTTAGGGGCTCAGAGAGTTGCTTGAAGTCTACTGAGACAAATCATACCTGACGAAAGTGTGGGTATGTCACTTTACAGATAGATTAGTATAGCTATTATTAGAGAATATAAATTTCTTAGTATAGTTTAATCTTAAATAAAAAGTGGCAGGACAGCCAAATTATAAAAAAAACCAAATTAAAATTAAATAAAAAAAAATTAAATAAAAAAAATAAAAAAATAATTTAATAACTATCCGTTTGAGGGGATGAGGTCCTGTAGCCTAGTAGTCTAGACGCCCCTCTCTCTACAGACAAGATCGATAGTTCAATTCTAGCTGGAGGTAAAAACTCTGTAATCTACAGAAGCATATGAATGTACGTGAAGACCTGTAGCTAAAGTTCATATAAATAGAAGATCAGTATATAAGGAAGTTTTCAAAAAGTAGCCTCTCTATATGGAGAGTTGGCACTTGATGTGAGAGAAGCAGTGAATATACCAGAAATAGAGAGAAGGCGTATTAGCAGGTGATACAATGAATATAAAAGGAAGTTATGGGAAAGGAATAAACTTACCAAAATTTGAACACCTCTGGCACCAATATCGGTTTCATTGGATACAAGTTATATTGAAATTGAATAAAATCTAAGATAAAAATCTTGGTATCATACTTAGTAGTTTGTGTTGAGAGTATCGATAGCCTCTAATCTAATATGGCTCAAAATAGATAATGTAAGTATTGCATATATGCAAATAGTGTTGAAGATCAGAAAGTTTAAATAGGGGATCCAGAGGCAGGTCTTAGGTATAGCATCTATTGGGTAACCTACAGACAGAACCTTTAATTAGATAATAACTAAAGTTATACATGTAGCTAGTTGTACTTTTGTTGATAGACTACTGTATATAATTGTAATCATATGTACTATTAATAAAGATATACAGGCAAGATGTCACTTAATAAAAAAAAATACAGTAGTTATCCATTTGCTATACTAAATTTAGTACAGTTATAAATTTAAATTTTGAAAAATTTTTCTTATTAACTTAAAATTAAATTTATATAATATATAAATAAATATTTATATTTTATTTTGGTATACTTAAAAGTTAGCTAATTTAACAAAAGTTATATTAGCATGTTTAAAAAAATTTTTGAGTATTGATAATTTTATTAAGTATAATATACTATTTTGATACATTTTAATTAATTGATAATCCACCTATAAACTAAAGAATAGGCGAAATGAGACGTCTGCTATCTAAAACTTTTTTTTGTACTAAGTTAACAACACATGCCCATTAATTGAAAATTATAGAGCTCGTCGAGACGCATCTAATGGTGGTTAGATCATCTAAATTGGCCTAGTGGATGGCGAGATATCGTCGAAATACGATTGGCCGACTATATAAAAATCTGTGACAGAAATTACATATAAAAATCTCTATCGGTGAAACGTGGTGTGCTCCCATCTAAAACTTTTTTTCTTACTAAGTTAATGACACATGCCCATTAATTGAAAATTGTAGAGCTCATCGAGACGCATCTAATGGTGGTTATATCATCCAAATCGGCCCAGTGGATAGCTAGATATCATCGAAAAACGATTGGCTGACTATATAAAATCTCTATGTAAACAAATATTGTTTACATAGAGATTTTATATAGTCGATCAATCATTTTTCGACGATATCTCGCCATCCACTAGGCAGATTTGGATGATCTAACCACCGTTAGATACGTCTCGACGAGCTCTACAATTTTCAATTAATGGAAATGTGTCATTAACTTAGTACGAAAAAAAAGTTTTAGATGGCAGATGTCTCATTATGCCTATTCTTCAGTTTATAGACGGATTATCAATTAAATTAACTAAGGCATCTTTCAGAAGTAATCAGCAGGTATAGTTTGCTATTTGCTCAGTTGATCAAGTTTGTTGAAGATTTCTTGTAGCATAATCAGATGTTTGTTAATTCTGCTTGTTAAATTCAATTTTCTCTCTTTTTTCTCTTCTATTTGTAGATTAAGACTTTTAATGAACTCTTCTTCTAGTTCTTTGTTAATTCAAGGTAATTTTTCTGTCTGTTTTTTTTCTTCTTTTTCTTTTTCTCCTTTAACTAGGATCTGCTTTTTCTTGTCTTTGACTTGTTTTATCTTTTTCTTATATAGAGTCTTCTTATTATAGGACTTTTTTTCATATTTCTTGTTAAAACTTCTGTATAGATTAATTTCTTCTCTTTTTCTTCTTTACGATCTATTTATATAAGCTTCTTGTTGTAGTAATATACTTGTCTTTTATGTGCTTTTAAATAGTTTTCTTCACTACTAAAGTATATAAGTGCAATACTTCTTCTATTTCCATTACTATTACTTGAAATATATACTTCTTTAACTTTGCTTGGCTTAAGTTGTTTAAGTAAGGAGGACTCAAGAGTATTATAAAGAAGATCTTGTAGTCTTGCTATATACTTTTTTCTATTAATAAGCTCAGCCTTATCAAAGTAATCTGAGATAATTCTGCACATATTTCTTTCCCCAAAATGAACCATCCAACTTTCTTGTAATGCTTTAAATCATTTTTAATTCTAGCATATAATTTGTATATAGGCTGCTTTAGATTTCTTAACTTCTTGTTAATTTTTTTTCTATTCTAGGATTTTTACTTTGCTATAGAAACTAAGACATCTTTTAACTCTATTAAACCAAGTATCTTTTAGTAAGTCCTATAAGGTTAATTTGTATTCAAGTTTTAAATTTTTGGTTTCTTCTGTTTTAACAGAGCTTTGAGATACTTCTTTTTCTGTAGATCCTCCTTTAGTCTATTCTTTGAGACCCAAATTGAGTTGTTAATATCTTTAAAAGCCTATCTGGATTTATATATATCTTTATGAATAATATTTTTTTCTTTTTTAGAAAAAACTACAACTGTTCTTTTACTACAGTATATCTTAGTAGTATAAGATTTTTGGTTTTTCTTGTTTTTTGGTCATGTGATCTACATTCAGTATAGAGTAGAATTATTTCATTTTCTACTTTTTCATTATCAAAGCTTTTGAGAAATTCTTTCACTGACTCATTTAATATTGCTTCTGCAACTTTGTCTAAATTATTATTTTAATACTTAAGTTTTAGACTCTCTTTATTTTTTTCTTTATTTTCATCGAGTCTGTGTGTTTTTTTTTTGTATTGGCTTATTAAGAACTAATTATATAGCAGTATAAAACGAATGACTGAGTGGATAAGTTTTTTAGAAGAATTCAAGACAAAGAGGCTTTATTTTATTAAATTATTAAGACTTTGGGGTTGTGGATGTAGATATTAGACACAGGTCAGGTATTATCCAGTTTACCCACAGATAGTCAGATATCCGAGTTGTAATTACAGCTACCTAGATATATATATCTGGGTAATATCTGTATAATACTCAGGTAGATATATTTAAATAATAATACACGCAAAGTGGGATATATGTATTATTTATTAATAATAAACTTGAACTCATTAAAAAATCTACAAGATATAAATTAAAATTTTGGTTTACAAGGTGTGGCAACTTAGTGAAGTTGGCAAGTTGTCACACCCCCAAGCAGCAGGACTAGAGTTTGAATCCCACTGATGATGAAAAATTCGAATTATAGAAAATGCATTTGAAAGACTGTATCCTATTGGGTTGTAGAACCTGTAATGGTGGTTGTACCAGCTTGTACTGGGAGGTAGTGGAACATGTAGTGTGATGTACGAGTTACATGAAATACGAGTGAAACTACGGGATAAATACAGCGAATTTACAGAATACGGAAGCCTGCTTGGCAAGACCCGATTGAAGAGGTAGCACAGATCTTCGACAGTTACTATATAAAGGATGATCAACTGGATACTGGAAAACTGGACAGGACCGAGGTGTTTGGCAAAAGCACTATATCAACCAGGCCAACGGGGAAAAACGGAGGAAGGGTTCGCCCTTCCGGGCTGTAGGATTGGGAGTTTGGGTTTCCGGAGATATGAGAAGAAGTCCGTAAAGTAGGTACCGTGGTTTGGATAAACTCTACAAGGGCAGTAGTAGGTAACTGTAGCAGCTTCGGCTCACAAGTACTTGTTCTTAGACTCGGCGTAAATTACCGAAAAGTCCTAGTCTGGAAATGTATAGGACATAGAAAGATTAGGGGGGTATATACTACATCCTCCCTAGGGTAACCCGGTAAGTATAAGAACCCTACTGGGTTATCTATAGAATTAGAGCACAAGTAGTATAGCACATGTCGATCTGGGTGGTCTTTAAATATAGCAGCACGAGGTTATGGGCTGGCGTAATTGTAGGTCATAGTAAATGTACTATATAAATACCTAATAAAAATTCGCCTGTTCGCGACATTGCAAGGGAAAAAAAAAAAAAAAAAAAATTTTTGATTTACATTTGACTAACCCAAACTTACTACAAGAACAACCAAATTTAAACATTAAACATGGTCTTATATCACTAGGAAGCTTGTATTTATTCAACTTAAAACGTTATCAATAAATTTATATTTAAATCTTAATATAGTAAAGTAGTTTTAAATGAAAACCTTTCCGATTACCTTTATTTTACAGTATAATTACATGTAGTTCAATAACAGTTGTAAATTTTTGTCTTTTAAACAAAGTAAGTTGGGAGGCAGATTCTTTTCGGATTCTTTTGCACAGTGAATATTAATGTTCTTCTTAATACTAAGAATGACTTTTACAGAGAATTTTTTTAGTAAAACATTATGTTCTCAAAAAGTACTTTAAAGAGTATAAATAAGTTATCCAGGTAATTGATTTTCATCAACCAATCAGACGAATGTCCTTCCATGACCCGGGTATATCAGGTAAAATTTTATACACAGATATATCCATCGATCACCCAGATAACTCTCAGGTTTATCCGTCGGATAACCCAGGTAGCGTTTTTTTGATAAGTCTAATATCTATGTAGATGATACCTTTTACAAGTCTTTTACCTTCTCTTTTATAAAAATTGTATTTCTAATCTATTTACTATTCTGTTTACTTAAAACTATTATTATGTTCCCCTTAATTCCTCTCTAGTTTTAAATATATTTACTATTGTTATAATCCTATGCATAATGATTTATATAATGATAATAAAGTAATAATTTTTAAGTAATAAATAAATAAATTAGCAAGATATTAGTTCATCAATATTACGTGATCATGTGATTATCATGTTGTATACCATTGAGCTAATAATTATGTTATAGTAGGTTCTTTAATTTTCATTTTTACTTGTATTGTATTTTCGCGTAATAACACCCACCTGCGCGTTATTTTGAGTATATATGCGTTATTTAGAGTACGCATAGGCGTTATTTTGAAACAAGGGTTGATTTTCAGGTAACTTGTAGACTAAAATATCCAGTGAAGTTAATCAATTATATCTAGAAAGATATTTTTGATGAAATCATTAAAGAAATGTATAAATTGTATAATGAAGAAATTTTGAAAGGCAATTATTACAATTCAATTCTTGATACCTTAGAACAATTTCTGGTAAAAAAATTCGATCCTATAGTTCAATTCATTTTCGC
>CAJVPZ010000223.1:0-22368 GCA_910592135.1 Racocetra fulgida | reverse complement strand
TTATTTCAAAATAACGCACATGTGCGTTATTTTGAAAATCAGATTTGGTAAAAAATTAATCTATGCTTCAAATTAACGCACATGCGTGTACTCAAAATAACGCGCATATACTCAAAATAACACGCAGATGAGCATTATTATGCGAAAATACGGTAGTATAAATACTAAATATAACTTCTCTATTAATTTACCACCCTGTAATCAATCTGAGTTAGCAACATGGACATGAAATACCAAATCTTATTAGAAAACCTTATACAATGCCAGGAATCTGAAAAATGTTTAACAACTCCATAAACATATCAACACTGCTATTAACAATAGATGTAGACAACTAACCAACCAACCAACTAAAATGATTAATAGTATACTTAACAGACATAAGGATACAATAAAACTATATAATATTAAAACTAATACTAACATTATTACTAATTCCACAGAAATCAAACAATATATTAGCAACCATTTCAATGACTGGAAATCTCATACACAAAGCTATATTTAATGAATATTAGCAAACAGAATACCAACCTAATTCTGATATTGATTCAAACTGGTATATACCTATACTTACAGAGATCAGTACTGAAGAAGTACTACAAACAATACAACAACTTCCAAATAATAAAGCATGTGGCCCATCTGGTATTAGTTTGAAATAATCAAATATACTGGACCAAACATGTTATCAGCTCTTACAGCACTCCTCAACAGATATATTCTCACACAAAATATTCAAAAACAGTAAAAAAATAGCAGAATCTATCCCATATCCAAAAAACCTCAATTTGATGATAATCTTAACAATATCTGTCTAATTAGTCTTATTGAACACACCAAAAAATTATATACTAAAATTCTCACCAACTGTTTAATACGAATTCTTACAACTTAACCTCATAACTATGTTGCTCTTCCTGGCAACTCAACTAATCACCCTATACATATTCTCAACAACTTCCTAGAAGACACCAACTGTAGTAAAAAACAAATATGGATCCTGTTGCAAGACATGAGTAAAGCTTATGACTCAGTAAACATAAACCTCCTCACTAAAGCATTACAGCAACTTAACATATCACTTTAACTCATAAATATTATTACAAACCTACTATATAACTGATCTAACAAAATAATCACTAACCTAGGCCTTACTCCTCTTTACACAGTACAAAATGGCATAGACTAAGGGGAAACTATAATGCCTCTCTTATAGCAAATATACTATGACCCTCTAATCAATTGTATATTTAAAAAATACTCAGAATACTCCTTTACTGTCGAATAGCTTACTCAGCTCAACCCAAACAAATACTAATCTGAATCATCCTCAATATTTGTTCTAGCATATATGGATGATACACTATGGCTTGCAAAATCAGCAAGTTAACTCTAACAAATCATCCAAACTGCATCCTCATTTTATATAATGGCCTATATCAAAGTAAATCCATACAAATCAATTTTAGTATTCAACACCTGTTCAACACCTCAAATCAACTTTATGGATTATACAATCCAAACACAACCTCAACACATCCCATTTAAATTTTTAGGATGCTGGTTTACAGCGACTTTAAAATATGCTACACAAACAAACTCATTAAACAGGAAGTATTTGGACTTAATAATATACTTAAAACCAAAAACAATACTGACAAACAGGCTACTTATATCATAAACAATGTTATTATTCCAATTCTTGAATACTATATATATAATATAGTACTACCACGTAATATATATAACTCAATCCTAGCACAATACTTAACAACCATCAAACACAAAGCAAAACTACCAATTATTACACTCAATAGCTCTATACTTAACCATAATATCTATAGCATTTAAATTATATGGGATATTCAACTACAACACTATATCTCTAACTTCCTACTTAGAATTAATGATCAAAACCTTATGGAAAGTAGTACACATATCAGACTTCAACAATTACAAAACAATCTGTGGTCGACAACTAATATCCTACAACATCCTCTGCCAATAATTGATGGACCTAACAAAAACACAACAACATACAAAATTATACAACTTTTTAACCACCTTAATCTTCACATTAATACTCATTTAAACTATCTCTACATCCCAATTGAAAAAATATTAAATACACATAACCTATACTTACAATTCAAAAAAACAACTATGCTACAAAAAAATTATTTACTTAGAACAACTTACATTATATGATAACTCAACTTTATTAGATTGAAAACATATCTCACCATGAATACAACAACTGCCTAAAGGCTATAAGCTCTTGTAGTTCACAACATTAGAAAACAAAATTATCACAAATTTAGATACAAGACAAATAGACCCACTACAGAGCAACTAATATAAACTCACTATTATTTACTACTGGACACTTCAAAACTAAACTCAAACCCTGGCTTATTACCTACAATACAGATCAAAATATAATTCTTAAAAAAGCAAGACGATATAACCAACTAGATAATACTATATCTATTATACACTGGAATATAAAGTTTAATTATCAACATACAAATTTTTACCCTTCACCAAACTATAATTGCACACTATACACAGGATATACTTTAAACTCTACTCATATTTCAAGCAAATGTACATTTAGTATTGCAGCCAATTTTGCTACTAATTTCATAGGAAGGAAAATATATAACCCTTCTAACAAACTTAACCTCTATGCTAACCTATTAGACTTACTATACTCTATTGCATTATATAATCCTATTACTATACCCACACCACCAACAATTACTATTTACAACAGCACAATATTTAAAATCTTTACAGATAACCAATTATCCAGAACTCTACAATGAATTGCAGATAACAATAGTCAATATACAGAGCTAGCTTTTTATACTGATGGTTTAGTTAAAATATATCAACAGAACAATGTACAATAGGAATTGAATGAGTCCAAGTTCTTAATGATACTATATTAAATACTTATTCGGCAGAGATCAACTTATGGCCCTCATCTTATAAAGCTGAACTCATAACAATACTATCTGCAATTAGCACATGTCCCCAAGAAAGTCATATAACAATCCATACAGATTTGCAATCAATAATTTCCAAATTCAGCAAACTAATACAGTCACCACCTACACCTAACAAATGATATTCCTATAACTATTGGCCAATCTGACATACTTTATTAAATATAATTACAGCATATAAACTTATAATTACTTTTCAAAAAGTCACTGCACATAGTGATAACTTTTTTAACAATACAGCTGATAATCTGGCAAAAAATGCCAATCACCTTACAACACTCCAATTTAAACATAATAACATTCACAACACTTCATATTACATACAACATAAGACATATACATTCGAACAGCCAACCCACAGATCTATTAAAAATATATGCAATGCCTATATTATCGCCATGCGGTTATCACAACATCGTATAGATAATACTATATCCCTGTCACCACAAATCAACTGGAATGCAGCCTGGCTATATCTCAATAACAACTCTAAAAAATCATCTACCTACACTAGTTTTAGACTCTGCCAAGAAAAAACTTTCAGAATTAAACTTATGCTCAATATACTCTCAACTTTATCTCACCAACATACACTGTATCCATCACTATTTCTAACAAATAACTGCATTACATGCAACGCACACGAAAGCCAACTACACTAGCTTCTATGCCCTAACCAATCAAACCTAAACTCAATAATCAGAGATACAATATAGCAGTTTTTCCATCCAAACAAGCTCGATATATCAAGAACTGAACTCCAAAAATTACATACTAAACTCATCAATCATCAAGTCTTCTCACTCAATAATAACAATACAAACTTGTATTCTACTATACAAGGATTTATTCTTACAATATTAATACAAACAATCAGAGAATATACAGATTCTATTCAAACAGCTACTAATATTACCATTCAACTATTACTGCAACTAACACAAAATATTCACAACCAGATCTGGAAACCTTACTGTATAAAATTATTTGAATGGAAACAACAAAACAATATCTCTACTCGACCTAACCGAACACAAATTCTGAATTAACAAATTACCAATCCCACAAGTAATCATATACATAATTAATACAGAATACCCCATACTTACAGTTGTTCCTGTGGTCTACCAGACCAACAACATACTGATAATACATATCCACCTCTTGAAAAGCTATTAGAAAAATATCTTTATAGATAATTCAATGGATTAAATATAGTATACTAACTAATAACATAATAAATTATCAAATTTAGGTGAGTTTTAACTACTCTAGTAGGTTTAGGTTACAGATAAAATAGTCTGAGTCTTATTCTTGTATAAAAATTTGTAAAATATGGCTTTGGCCAAAGAAACCCCTTGTGGATTCTCAATATAAATTATTAATAAAAATAAAGGCAAAACCTCATCTTAAAAAAAAAAAAAAATTAAATATATATTGGTGACAGCAAATATTAATAATAAGTTATGAAATTGCAAATTTTAGTAAAGCTTGAAGCTTCTAAAGTATATACTATTTGCATATTTTAATTAAATAAACACCTTCTCTTTTAGTAAAAAATTTTTTGAAAGATATATATATGCCTTTGGCTAGAGAACTAATGTTGGGTGGATTAAAATTAGAAATTGAAGGTTGTTTAAATTCTGGCATCTTATGAAATTTTCTGATAATTAATAGTTATCAGATAATCACAAGACATATCTAATCAAACTTAAAACTTCTAGCAAAGGTTTCTCAACAACCACTTAATTAAATTCAACAAATGTTTTTATTTTAATTTTACAGATATATAAAATTAAAATAAAAAAAGTTTGTTGAATTTGGTTTTATAGTTGCTAAGTAATCTTCAGTAAAGGTAGGATTCGGAATAGGCCAGGCCAAACTCAGAAATTTGTGGGTTGGGCCAAATTGGACTGGGTTGGACCTAAATTTTAGACTTGTTAATTAATTGGGCCAGGTTTGGGTCAGCCTAAGAAATACTAGGCTGGGTCTAAATAGACCTATTAAAATCTATTAAAACCATTAAACTTTATGTTAAACTTTAGCTATTACAGCTATTTTCATAATTTCTGAAAAATTTACCAAATGGTTTTTTGGCCAATCTGGTTAACATTGATATATAACAATAAATTACAATTTATCATTATATTACATTATATACATATAAATTGCATTGTTTTCACACAAAATAAATACACTACAGTACTAAACATATTGGGCAAGTATTTAATGAAAATTTAGTAATATTGTGTTAATATTTATAATATTAAAATTTTTGTAGAAAAGTATTATATATAATACATATGTCTTTTATATATAGAGATTTAGAGATATGTAATTTTTGTTATGTAAATAATGTTATTATCATAATTCCTAAAACACCTGATAAAATTTAGCTGAAAAATTTTTCAGCCAATTTGGTTAAGTTAATGTTTTCGGCATAATAGATTCTATTACATATATGTATTGTATATGTATATATATAATTTAAAATCAAGTGACTAATATATATAAATATTATACTGTTATGAATATCTCAGGCAAATACAAAAATAATTAGAGAAATTATCATTTCAAAAATTGCAAACACTTAGATGTTAAGTTGTCTTTTATAAATCGATTCTCAAGTACTTTCAAAGATATGGATGTATTAAAAAACTTCTGCAACAAATATTAATAAAATCAAAATTTTTTGAGTGAAATCTTGAGTCACATCCTTAAACCAGTCAACAAAATTTTTAACCATATTTAATTACTATATAATATATTTATTATAAAAGTTTATTTTATATAGAACCTTTTTATATCCTTGTCAATATTTAGCTTTTTCTATAAGTTTCACACAAATTAATAAAAATTTAATAATATTGAATGTGTTGATATTTATAATGATAAAATATCTGTATATATATCTTTCATATGTAAGGTTTGAAAATTATATAAATTTCTGAAGTCAAAATCACATATAATTTTTGTTATATAAATAATATTAACAAATTTTTGTAAAGCTAGCACATAAAGTCTAGTAATGTAATACTGGAAAAACTTTTGTGCCATTGCACTATTTAATGTAAAAGTTGTATACATATACATATATGTGCAATTTTATTGAATCTATTATACTGAAATTATAAACTTAACTAAATTAGCTAAAATATTATTCAGCTAAATTTTATCAGGTGTTCAGGAATTATGATAATTGCTATAAAGTTAGTATTTTATTTACCCAGTCTTTATAAATTTTTTTATCTAGTTACAGCTATTTGCATAATTTCTAAAACATCTGATAAAATTGACCAAATGATACTCTAGCCAATTTGATTAAATTTGTAATTTCAGCAAAATTGTATATATGCACATAAGTATGTACATGTGTATATATACAATTTTATATTAAATAACTAATAGTGCATTGTTGCATTTAGATAGAGTTTGCAATAGGCTGAGTCAAACCAGGTTGAGCTGAGTTCAGGCTGGGTCTCATAATTTAATAAGCCAGACCAGGCTTAAATACTTAGACCCAGAATTAGTTGGGCTAGGCCTGGGCTAGACTTATAATTTAACAGGCTATATATAGGTTTAGGCAAACCTGGCCCATTCTGGACCCTAAGTAAAGGTTTAAAAAAACCTTTAAATATCAGAATAAAAGCTAAAATCAGGTAAATTTTTCTTTAAAACCTTTAATTAAAGATTTTTTGACATCTATCTATCCCAATTCAAAAAACTTTTTTATTTTAATTCTATAAATCTATGAATTAAAATAAAAAAAAATCAATCAAATTTGATTAGGTAAGTGATAAATAATCTATTCAAAGTTAAAAATGAACTATGCTGCAGTCATTATTTTATAGATATTTAAACTTTGAATTAAGATTACTCAATATTTACTTTATCAATTTGATGAAAATTTTTTATTTTAATTCTATAAATTAATAGAATTAAAATAAAAAAATTGATCAAATTTTATAAGGTAAATATTAAGTAATCTTCATTCTAAGTTTAAGTATCTATAAAATTAAAACTGCAACAAATTTCTTTATTAACTTTGAATGAAGAGAACTAAATAAATAAATTTTTGTTAAAATTAATTAGATAAGTACTGAATAATCTTCATTTGAAGTTTAAGTATCTATAAAATAATAACATGTTATAGTTTTTTTTAACTTTGAAATTTCTAATTGAAAAAATTTTAATAAAATTTACTATTATATGTTCTATCCACTTTGAAGAAGGGATGTAATGTAAACCACTAAATCAAGTTGATCTCACCTAAACTAAAAAATTTTCGAAGTTGAATAATAAATATAAGTACTTGTATTATATTATAAGAAATGATCAAATGCTTAAAATTGAGGGATAGAGAAATGTTAATAAAACACAATATTTGAAATTGTTACTAAAAAGAATCAACTATGCTAAATAACTTATTAAAATCATAAGCCTATCTACTGATAATATTATAAATCTACCCAAATCATTAAACTACCTGCTGCTATTGAAGATTGTAAGAGAAATACTAAATAAATCTAACTGAAATCATTTTTTACTCTAGTTTTAAAAAAACAAATACAGAATATTTTTAGTGTTTAAATAATTTTAACTCATTACACAAAAGGATATTCTATGGAATAGGTGGGCAATATAAGAAATAAGCTTCACTAATGATTAGTAATCATTAATTTTTTAATATCGGAGTTGCAGAGCTTGCGAAGTTTGCCCACCTATTCTATAGAACATCCTTTGAAATAATACCATAAGTATTTTTTTGCATTTATATAGTAAATGAATTTTATAGATTTATAGAATTCAGCATATTAATGATTTTTAATATATAATTAAGATAATATAGATAATACTAAAAAAAACCTATAATTAAAATTTTTAATTCAGGATTTAAAAAAGTAAGAACTCAAAACAACTGTTTAGGAACATAATTGTAAAACAAAGTTAAAATTATTTAATAAATTATTTTTATTTATTTTGTTTATTGACTATATTTCATATAACAATATTACAATATAAAGTAAGTGATAAAAGAGAACAATAGATGTGCCCAAATTTTTTCCACTTATTAATAAAATAAATATATCAACACATGCTTATATTTATTTTGTATTTAAATAAGAATATTAATCTTCATGAAATTTACTATCACCTTTAAATTTTAAAATTAAATTAGTAAAAAAAATTTAAAAGCAAGCAAATATTGTAAATTATGCCAACCTAAAAAACTACTAATATTTTGTGGAAGTTCAAGGGCCAAACTTGCGAATTGCTCCGTAATAGAGCTGCTAAATTTAGTAGTCACTAATATAATAAATTATTGCTTAGTTACAAAAAATATTAGTGCAAAATAATTTAACATTATTAATTAATACCTTTAAGGCTTTTGATTATTTTGTGTGCCTCAATTAATGTGCTACAATACTCGCTTTGAAGCACTGATGGTGGTTTTAATAATGTGTTTTTAATTATGCTGTCAGCATTGATGAATTCATTTTTTATATTAAGTTCATCATCTGTTAAGTTTTCTGATTCTATGATTTTTTTCCATTGAGCAATTTTTGAATAAACATATTCAGCAGTAGGCCGATTTTGTGGAACGAAATCCATGCAGCATTTGGCTAATTTAATATAATATTCAGGAGTACCAGAGGCAAATTCTGGTCGCAATCCACTACAAATAGCTAATGCAAGATCAAGGTCAAGTTTATACATATCATAAAGCCTTTTTCTAGTTGAGATTTCTGCCATTATAACACCTAAACTATAAATATCTGCCTTTTGCGTATATTGTTGGCCTTCAAGAATTTCTGTAGCAATATATGGCACGACACCATAGACACCTTTTTTCGACTCATCATCTTTTTTTCGAGATAATCCTAGATCTGTAATGTATGAAACTATATTTCCATCAATATTTTGGTTTAGTAAGATGTTACCACTATGAAAGTCATTATGAATAAGTCCTGCTCCATGGATTTTAGATAAATGAAAAGAAATATCCGCCAGTTGTTTTAATTTTTTATTCCAAGTAAGGTCTCTAAAATGCTTTGTCAAAAATTCATGAAGATTTCCCCTATTAGCATATTGATATACCATCATATATTGACTTGTCTTTGGATTTTGAGTCAATCCATATATTTCAAGTCCACTACCTTCCAATCTACATTTAATATGATTTTTAAACTTGAGAAAATATATAATACAAAATTGGATAATTATATACAGTAAATTTATAATTAATAAAATTTTTTTTTAAGTAGAATTAAGTAATTTAGTTTTTTAACCTACCTCATTCAAAAAACTTGATGAGCTTGTTTTAGATCCAGGCAATGTTTTAAGTGCAACTTCACATTTTTTACGAAATCGTACATAACCTAAACTATTATCACCTTCTACTGCTCGTTTACCATCTAACCAACTTGATGAATATACTGTACCAAACCCTCCTTTGCCAATAACTTTTACATCTTCTAGTCTATCAAATGGAATCCATTCAATCACTTTTTCATATGCTGTAGATTTAAGTTGAAATTTTTTAATGCAATCATCAATATTTATATCACCACTTTTTCTCTGGTTATTTTTAGAGGATCACATGATTGACACCAGACTGGATTAGTGTTATGTCGCTTACAACTTTCGCATATTCCATTGATGGGTTTTCTTTTGTCATTGTAAAAATCAATTACAATCATGTATTGACCGCTTTCAGTACTTTGAGTTAGTCCATGTATTCTGCATTTCTTTAACTGTATATAATTTTTAAACTTGAAAGAAGTATGTGTTAATTATGTATTAGAATAAACAATAAACTAATTTATATGACTTACTTTTTCTATAAGGCTCAAAATGCTTATTTGAGATTGATGCAATTTCATAAGTTCAACACAAGATATGGTGCGTGATTGTGTATATTTTCCAGATTCACCTTTAATCGTTCGAATACCATCTTTCCAGCTTGCCATAAATGCTAGATCTGATTCTTCCCTGATTGTTTGATCAGATTCATTAATTTCTAAATCATATTCTTTAATTTTTTGTAGATTAATTAGTCTGTCATATGGAATCCACTCAATTACTTTCTCATATTCTGTAGCTGTTATTTGAAATTCTTTAATGACTTTATCAATCTCTTCGTTCCCACTTGTCCATTCTTGAGTAGCTTTCCAAGGATCACAGGACTGACACCAAGCAGCGGAAGTGTTGAATTGTTCACAATATACACATTTCCCATTTGATACACTTCTATCAGAACTAAACTCGTCTGGTACTACTATCATGTATTGATTTGTTTGTGTATTTTGGGTGATTCCATATATAATATTTCCTTTTACCTGTACATTAATTTTAGTATAATTAATAATTCTATGCAATAAGCTAAATGTAAAGTCAATAAATTTAACTTACTTCCATAGAAGTATTGCTTATTTGAGAATCAGGAAGTGTCTTGAGATTAACTCCATGTGATTTGATGCGTGACTGCGTATATTTTCCATGCTCTTCTTTAATCGTTCGTACACCATCTAACCAGATTGCCATAAATACTAGCCCTAATTCTTCTTCTCTAATCTTTTGCAAATTTATCAGCCTATTAAATGGGATCCATTCAATCATCTTCTCATATTCTGTAGATTTAAATTGAAATTCTTTGATGAAATTATCAATGTCATCATTTCCACTTGTCCAGTGTTGAGTTGCTTTCCAAGGATCACAGGATTGGCACCATGCGGGAGAAGTATTAAAATGACCACAGCTTTCACATTTTCCATTTGCATCGTTCCTTCTAGATCTAAACTCGTCTGGTACCACCATTATGTACTGATTTGTTTCCGTATTCTGAGTAACTCCATATATAATATTTCCTTCTAATTGCATATAATTTTTAAGCTCATAGTGGTTTAAATATGTTAATAGAATTTCAATATCAATATGTTAATACCCCATAGCTATGCGATAGACTAAAAATAGAGTAAATAATAATTTAGCTTACTTCTTCTATAAAATAATCGCTTTCTTGAGAACCATGCAATACTTTGAGGTTAACTCCCCATGATTCAATACGTGACTTTGTATATTCCATGAGTTTACCTTTAAGTATTCTAATACCATCGATCCAGGTTGCCATAAATATCATTTCTGATTCATCTTCTCTAATCTTTTGCAAATTAACCAATCTATTAAATGGAATCCATTCGATCATATCTTCATATTCTCTGACTTTATTTTGAATTCCTTTGATATAATCTTCAATATTTTTATCTTCACTGGTCTACTTTTGAGTTTCTTTCAGGGGATCACATGATTGGCACCATTCTGGAGAAGTGTAAGGCTGCTTACATATTGTGCATTTTCCATAAAAATCACGCCTTTATTATGAAATATAATATATTAAACTTTTATTAATTCTTATACAACATTTAGCTTAAACTTGTAAAACAAAATAGTGAATTGTATTAGTCTAATATTAACCTTTCATTTAATTAATTAACGACGGATGCCACAATGTTTGATGTGAATGCTTCTAGAATTATTATTTTCAAATAAATGTAAATGGACTTTTTCTACTTACTTACTATTTTGTATGATTAAAGAAATAATATTTAAATTAACACTTGTTGAGACGTTTATTTTATATATAAAAATTTATTTATACCCACAAACTAATAATTTAATTTCATGTTCATGAATTGATTGAGAAATATAGTTAGTAGACTCCTTATTAAGTACTGATTTTATAAATGAACCTACTACTTACTCCCTTTGCATATATTAATTATAAAATATGATTGGTGAGGTAATTAATACATATGATGGCAAATTACAAATTTTACAATGATGATAAAATTTTACACTAACCTCCTAATTAATTTATTTGACCGGAATAACGTTTATATATTAAAAATAAAAAAAGTCTTCTGTAAAAGCCCATGCTTTTTTATTTACTTATTTGCGTGGGATTGTATGTCAATAACTATATTATACTCACCGGATAATAATCAAAGTTACTATTTTACACACATAATTAAGTATGGTTATGAAAATCTTAAGGCAAGACGTGGTAAGCAAAAGAAGTGGAACTATTTCATATATCAAAATGGATTTGTAATAAATGACCTATTTAAATAATATTGCAATATATGAAATTTGAACAGAAAAATGAATAATTAATAAACTTAAAATTTATACAAATGTAATAGATAGGCGTCTTGAACGTCCCTGTTCAATTAATCCGACATTGCTAGTGACAACAAGGATAATATTATAATAACAATAAATGTACTCACTTGAATTATGATCTGTGGGATATTCCTAAAAAAAATATCAAAGAATGCTCCCCATATGATCGCAACCCCAAATATACGCTGAAATATATTAAATAAATTGATTGGATCGTAATGGTATAATTTCTTAGTAAACATTGGTACATCCTTCAAAATCGTCAAATATTCGTAATCAGTTGCTACTAAAATAATTAGCATAGCCACTAAACTTCGATATTTCGTAATCCAAATTTTAAAATTATCTCCAATAACGGGATTTTTAATTCCCTTATAAATGGTATAGATGGCTATACAGAAGTTTACAAGTAACGGAACACCCAACAAGAATGCACTTTAAATCGTATTTTGTTTTTGCATAGTTAAAAAAATAAAAGTGGGAATAATTAACATGAATTTAATACAAATTGAAATAATTGATTAGAAATACCTTGGCAAGTGAAGCTCCGGTATATCGTTAGAATTATGAGTAACAAAGAGAATCGAAAGAATAAAATTAAGGATAATTAACACAAGCCTTAATATTGCGGAACATATTGCCTCAAATTTTTTCGATTTTAACTTTTTAAATAAAAATTTTTTCGATTTTAACATTTTAAATAAAATTTTATTAATTTCATGACAAAGAGCTCTTAATAGAAAGAATATTTGATAAAGCTTCACCTTATAACTAAGTATACGAGATAATAGGCATAATATTGTATAAGTTACAATCACGGCAATTATTTGAGTCCTATAACTATCCCATGGATCTACTATGACGATATGAGAATTAGTCAGGAAACTCATCAATATTTAGAACGAAATCATTAACTTACTAATTTTTTTTTAAAAGCCAAAATGCTGATCTAGATCATTTGTCAGACCGGAAGAGAAGGTGGTTATATTTTTGTATTTGATCATATTGTCTAAATCTGATACTACATTTCCATCTATAAGGAGTTGAATGATGATGCTTTTATTGACAATCTCGAATTTCGAACCTAAATTTAAATTAGAATTCTGGACTGGCACTTTGTCAATAAGTTCTTGTTTTAGAGCGTCAAAGTAGTTTGATCGATTAGTTTTAGAAAATTTTAAGAATTTTTCGGATGCATCTGGAGCAAGTTTAATTAAACCTGTAGCGTCCTCATCTACAAGGAATTTGTGAAAAGAATTGAAAAATTTTTGTTTTTAAATGCGCGTAAATATAATGTGTATTACCTGTGCGTTTAGCCCTAGATTCTTAATAATATAAAGTTTTAGAAGATAAAATATATATATAATGCTATATTAAATTTTATTATCGAGAATAAAAGATATTAAATGTTACTTGATTTAAGAAGCCAAATTTCACTTTCAATTCCTCTTAAAGGTTCATTACTAAACGTTTTAGATTTGACAAAATTATTATCCATTTTCACATAATATTTCTCTCCGTCCTCATTAAATGTGCTACCAATGATACTTATATTGACAACCATCCCATCACTACTAAGTTTACAGAACTCGGAATTTGCTGAAACTCTTAGTCTAATGTTTTGATTAGAGGTTTTGTAGATGGTGATGCTGCCAGTTGACAAATAAACGGCCGAAATGAAATTGATGCTTAATTTGGTCGTTGATGAATCGACACTAGAATTAATGGGCGGGGTAACATTGGTAATCATCATATTACCGTAGCTATTATAACTACTCGCTAAATGAATATGATAATGAATGGTAAATAAGTAATTATAGAAAAGAAAGAATATTTATGAGTACGTATTTTGATTATGATTTATGTTCATGATTTTAATTCCATCTAATTTTATGCTTACATCCTATATTAATGCGAATGAAATAATGAATGGTAAATGAGTAAGCATTTATGAATTTATGAATAAGGAAGAGTATTTATGAATAAGTATTTATGTTCATGATTTTAACTTAATTGATTATAAATAATCTTTATACTTACGTGCTGAATGCGAATGAAATAATGAATGTAAGTATTTATGAATTTATGAATAAGTATTTATATTTATGATTTAATTTTAGAGATTATAAATAATCTTTATACTCACCCCCTAAATTAATGCGAATGAAATAATGAATGGTAAGTACTTATAAATTATGAATAAGAAACAGTATTCATGGACAAAGATTTATTTTTATGATCTTAATTCCATCGATTTATTACTCATCTCTATACTCACCCGCTAAATTAATACGAATGAAATAATGAATGGTAAATAAGTGAGTATTTATGAATAAGAATGAGTATTTATAACTAAATATTTATGTTCATGATTTTAATTCCATCAATTTATAAATCATCTTTATACTCACCGTCTAAATGCGAATGAAATAATGAACCGTAAATAAATAAGTATTTATGAGTTTATGAATAAGAGTGTATTTATGAATAAGATTTTGTATTCATGATTTAATTTCATCAATTTATAAATTATCTTTATACTTACAAACTAAATTAATGCAAATGAAATAATGAGCCGTAAATAAGTAAGTATTTAGGAATTTATGAATAAGAATGAGTGTATTTATGAATAAGTATTTATATTCATGAGTTAATTCCATCGATTATAGATCATCTTTATACTCACAGTCTAAATTAATGCGAATGAAATAATAATGTGCCGTAAATAAGTATGTATTTATGATTAAGTATTTATATTCATGAGTTAATTCCATCGATTTATAGATCATCTTTATACTCACAGTCTAAATTAATGCGAATAAATAATGTGCCGTAAATAAGTATGTATTTATGAATTTATGAATAAGAAACAGTATTCATGAATAAGTATTTATGTTCATGATCTTAATTCCATCGATTTATAAATAATAATATTTATACTCACTGTCTTAATTAATACGAATGAAATAATGAATTATAAATAAGTAGTATTTATGAATTTATGAATAAGTATTTATGTTCATAATTTTAACTAATCGATTTATAAATAATCTTCATACTCACACGCTGAATTAATGCAAATGAAATAATGAATGGCAAATAAGGATTTATGAATTTATGAATGTTCATGATTTTAATTTAATTGATTTATAAATAATCTTTATACTCACGCGCTAAATTAATGTGAATGAAAAATAAATCGTAAATAAGTAAGTATTTATGAATTTATGAATAAGAAAGAGCACTCGTGAATAAGTATTTCATGATTTTAATTCCATCAATTTATTAATCATCTTTATACTCACCCCCTAAATTAATGCGAATGAAATAATGAATGGTAAATAAGTAAAAATTTATGAATTTACAAATAAGAAAGAGTATTATTTATGAATAAGTATTTATAAGCATACAACCTGATACTTTAGGTAACTGAACAGCAAGCAAAGACCAAGAAGTATTTTTACTATTTGTATCTCGTAGAGAGAATAAAAGAGTATCATTATTTTTCAAGATGTTATATGCACTAATACCAGCTGTATTAAAATACGTCAAATTAACTTTCGAATAAAAACGATAATGCTCATCGTCATAAATATAAATAAAGCAAGTGGCATTAACAACAGCAGAAAATACGTATCCACCAACAGGTGTTGAAGACACACTCCAGGGCACACTAGTTTCGATGGGGGTGTGGGATAATTGATAGGAATTTATAAATATTTCTGAACAAAATGAAATTTCTTTATAGTATACTGTGTTGTTGTAGATGATGGAAGCAATACAATAGTAACAAAATCCAAAATATGTATTACAATGAACTTCACCAATTTTCATTTCAGTTCTAGTTATTTGAAAGAGAAGAATAGGATTGCCAATGGAAGTTTTGTTGTAGGCTATAAAGCTGGCATACAATCCACCAAGTGGACTTATAAAATCGGTTTCATTGATTGAATATTTGGCATACAATATTGCATAACCTTCATCAACGGTGGCCAATGACGTAAAAAAGGTAACATTGGTGAAGAAATTTACGTAAATACTGTTATAAGTCAAATTTAATATTTTTCCATTAACATCACTATAATTAATTACAATTATTTTATTGGTTAATTAATAATAATAATAATGATGATAAAATTATTATTAAAGATAAATTACATTGTATATTGCGTGATGTCGATGAAGGCGGATTTTATATAGGCTCTAAGAAATCCTAGTTCTTTGTTTATGTTTATTTCAATTAAATTTTGAGGCATATAAGACTTAGAGCCAAAATCAAATAGTCCCAAAGATCTTGAACTGGTAATTTAAATAATAAATAATGATATTAACAGTAAGTTCATTATTAAAAATATTTAAATATTTAGCAGCATAAATTATCATCAAACCTTAGTTTTTCGCCGTTCCAATTAAGAACAGCTCCCCAATATTCATAATTGGAATCATATCTTTTTGTGGTATTTACATAACTCACTAATATAAATGGTTGTTTTAAGGGTCGTATTAAAATAGGATGCACCATTTTGCCAGTAAATGTGTTGTTAAATAAACAATAATTCACAGACTCAAGATTTAAATCAGTATTGATTTCAGTGACGGATTCATTTAAATGGATAATTCTTATGCGTAATATGGGTTCAAAACAAGATGAGTTTATTGGATCATCTCTAACAAGGTGGATGAGAGTTGTTCCGTCATCATAAAATTGAATGTCAATTGCATAAGGTTGTGATTGGGAGAACGTAATATTTTGTGTACTCTCTGTATAGGTAAAGTTTGTATATATAGTAGTGTTTGGTGTGATGAGCAAATTCGATTCCACTGATATTGATATAATGAGAAAGCTAAGCAATATAATGAATAGGCACGAGATGACAAGGCCACTTGTTGTTTTCATGATGATTCACTTAATAGAAAAGTACATACGGTACAGGAAATTTAAAATCCTCAATCACTTTATATAGAGATAATGTAAAACAGTAGCACATCGAAAATAAATTTCTTAAATCATCGTTATCGATTTCAATAAAATGAAGATTATATCTTTTTGCATAAGGATAATACACTAAAACCAAGAACGAGAGATTTCTTGTTAATTGGTTATAATAGATTTATAAGAGTTTCATAATTAATATATTTTGAAAATAAGTGGAAGTTTAAAATTGCGACATTGTGTTAAAAAAAAAAAGGTACTTCTTGGCATCTTATGTATATCTCCCGCGGGAGATATATTTCTCCTGCCAATAGCGATCCAAAATTTCATGTGACGTAACACGACAACCAAATTCAAACAAACGTTCGTTCTAAGAAAAAATTGCTTATCTTTCAAAAAAACGTATAAGAAACATCCGTTTCTGATCTAATAAAAAGGTTTCCTAGAGCAAATTTACTATATGTTTTGGCTATCTCTAACCATAATCTAACATGAATAAAGATTTTGAGTATATCTCTCGCGAGAGATGCCTTAATAAAATTAGCTTTTTCGACGAGGAATTATTTGCGTTCAGATTATGTAATACACGTACGTACATCAATCTTTTTTTGACAAATAAAATCGCACGGTTTTTTTTAGATGCCCGATGATTTTTTTTGAGTTACCATTATTGGTTAAGAGGAATGATTTTTATGCATCAGTTTCGTGTAACCTCACGTACATAATTTTATTTTGACAAATTATTTTTTTTGCTTTTTTAGATTTTATTTGATTTTATTGGTCAAAAAAAAATTTATGTACATGATGTACGAATATCATTCCACAAAAAATTAATGTACATGAAGTTACCCGAAAATTTATGTAAATAAGTTAAAAAAAATAGGCATTTATGTATCACATATTTTGAAGTGAAATCGCAAATCAAAATCATTAAATATCGGAAAGTATGTTGTTGCATTAAATGTCGCAGATCATAATGAAATCGGATTAAAATGAAACGAGGGGTTTCTATTTGACCCTCTAAAACCCACTTATACTTGTTTATTATCAAACCTGCTTCTAAACTCTAATCCCAGCCCTAAAAAAATGCTAAAAAATGCACCCCCAAAAATTTGTATTTTTCGGTGGCTTGTCTATTTTACACTATCTTTCATTTCATTTTAATCTGATTTCATTTTAATCTGCCACATAATCCGATTCCACATGACCAACATCGTAATGCAAGATGCTGATAAGCAACTAACCTTATTACGCATCGTGTAGTTCATTCTGTTTTGTATTAAAGTTTATTAAATAGTTTCAGGTATATTTCATATCGCAAATTTGATTTTTATTTGTGCCATTTCTTAGAGACATTACACGAAATTTTTGCTCAAGTAAAGTTGAAAAAGTAATAAACAAAACACTTGTTAGAACTAATACATAAAAGAACTTTTCTGGCATCTAGACAAAAGACAAATAAAATTAATAAAACAACCATTTTAAGCTGTTGAAAGAAGTACTTTTTCTGTTGACATATTCGAATGTTTTAGGATTGGTTAATCATTATTTGATTGGTTTGTAATTGTTCAAGGTGAATTCAGAAGCAATTTTTAAAAAAATGGCTTTTAAACTTACTTTTGGCCTATAATAAAATACATAAATATTGCAATTCGCTACGTATCCAATTAAAAACATAAAGTTAGTTAAAAAGGCTGTTTTGATGAAAATTTGTTTCATAATAGATTTTACGTACAAAATGGTTTGATAATCCGCAATTATGATTGGTCGATTTTGTATCAAAACGAAATGTAGTATCAGATAGAAAAATAGTTAATTTTCACTGTATATCTCTCTCCTTACAATGTATAAAATCCTCAACTTCAGCTTAGTTTACCTTAAACTTTGTTCTTACACTTAGACTTTGTTCTCATCTTATTTTATTAATAAATATCTACATGATAATTGTAGGGTTCCGCATGGGCCGGGCTGGGCCGGATATTTCAAAATCCAGATCAGCCCATATTTAATTGGATAGATCCAAGCCAAGCCCATGACCACATAGTACAATCCATGGATGCAAATGGCACAAACTGTAAACACCTTAGTTTTAAATTAAATTGGGATTCGTAATTTGACATCATATAATCAGGAAAACAATGTTGACATCTATAATTTTGGCCAATCAGATTAACTATGGGCCATCCATGGTTTTTGGATCTGGACTCAATTATCCATGGTCAAAAATTTTGGACTAAGCCAGACCCATATTGGACCAGTCCATGGATGCTCCATGGATAGCCAGCCCATGCGGAACCTTAGTATTTAGGTATACAGTATGTGTTGGGGAAATAAGTAAAAGTTTCGGTAAGTAGAACTACCGAAATAAATTTGAATTTATTATAATTTTTAAAGTTTCGGATTATATTTTGAGGTTTCAGATTATGTGGTTCGGGGTTTTGAGTTTTGGGTTCCGAGTTTCGGCTTTTTTTAAAAAAATCCGAAACTAGTTTCGGATTAGAGCTTTCAGAAACTAGTTCGGGTAGGTTTCGTTTCGAGTACCAACTCTAGAGAGCATACATTAGATGATGAACTAAGGGCTAGAGCAACTCTTTTTGTACATTCTAATTTCTCAACGGCCCTAGCATCGCCCATAAGAAAAATACAGCTGACGTCATACCTTCAATTGTATATAGCAGTCTCGGATATTACCAAATTTGGACGATGTAGATCGCTCCTTTTATGGTAATCGAAAAAGTTACAGAAATTTCTAGCACACGTATGAAAATCCCTGTAAATCCAATGCAAATATGAAGGCTTTATAGCTTTATTTTTGCATTTCTGTATTTTCTGTACATAAAACCATGCATTGTTCTTAAAGTAATCTTTCTGTTTTTTCAAAAATAGTTAAATAATTATTCATTGCATAACTCGCATTAAATTATTTGTTATGAAATATATAGTGCGTAGTATAAAAGTATATGGAAACGCATACCGATAGAAAAGGTTAAAAAAATACATATAGTGTTATTTTATATCATTAATTAATTTCAAAAGTAATATTTATTTTATTTACTTCGCTCCAGAAGTTTTACTATATCGAAGTCTTATTATATCGAAGTCTACAATATTTGTAAATATTATGGAGCCATTCCTTATGTTGCCAGAGGTTTGAAAAGGTCAACCCGTATTTTATAGTCTATGATTTGTCTATAAATATCAGAATTTATAACCTTAAATCATGATATTATTTGGCTTGTCTAGATTTTGCCGATTATGTTGCAGATTCACAGAGTTATCGCAGAAAATATGAAGAAACAACAGAAAATTAACAGTTGCTCTTAAATGGTTTAAGGTTGATACAAGCTATGAAAGAACTATTAAAGATTTTATTAATGAGGTATTATTTGTTATATTAAACCTTTAATAGCATCGTACTACAAAATAATTAATTCATATAATTCATTTAATTAGCTTAAACTATTACGAAGAGTTTTTTATAATCCAAATGGTATTATATTTTATGGAGTCACAGAAATTAAATAAACAATTTATAATTTCTGATGTTATCAAATAATGATATGCTAAATAAGCAAAAATATTTATCAAATTGAATATATAGATAGCAACGGATTGAACTTTATAAGAATACTTTGCTAAGAAAATAGCACTAAGACTTTTATTTTTACATGGTAATAAATGTAAATGATATTTTTTTATAGAGATCTGTTAGGCATATATTTTATTGGTCTTTGTAATTATTAATTTACAGTACTAATGCATACTTGAATCCATTATATTTTAATAATTTAGCATTCGAAACCCATCTAAATTTATCAAAGATAACCAAAGATTGCTGATTTTGAACTATCAAAGTAGATGAATGAAATGTCGATGATTTTAAACTCAATTGCTTATGGAATTCCAGCATATATAGAATTTAAGTTCTTATCGCTGTATTGATCACAAATCTAAACATAATATATGTATATAGCTTTGGATTAATTTTTTGGAACCTGCAATAATAGAATCCTAAAATGCTATACTGAGTAAGCTAAGTAATGTACAGATGAAGGCCTTTGATGAATCTGGAATTGATAATAGATCCCGATAATAGAATTTTGCTTTGAATATCATTGCTCAGGAATTCAGAAGGTGATATGTATGGAGCCTTGCCTTATATCACACCAGAGATTCTATTGGGACAGAAATTTACATCAACTACCCGATATTTGTTGCTTCAGAGCTATTATAAACTCGAGATGTAAGATCACAGTTTACTAATGCCTTATCTTGAAAATATTTTCACTGTAAAAGTTCGCTCAAGACATTAAATGAAATTAAATATAAGTGCTCGTAAATTTGAATATTTTTTTATAAATACTTGGATTAATAAATAATAATATACTCACAACACTATTCAGGTCTATTTGACATTCCTGGCATAATAATTTTGAAGCCACAAATATTAAGCGGTTGATGTAAATTTCTGTCCCAGTAGAATCTCTGGTGCAACATAAGGCAAATTGATGTTCACATACTAACTGACATTCAAAGGCTCCATATATACCGCCTTCTGAATCATTTTCATTTGTCTTTTAAGACAATTCTAAGCCTGAGATATAAGATTGCAGTTTACTAATGCCCTTATCTTGAAAAATGGTACCATTGTGAAAGTTCACTTATAATATTAAAACGCAAGTGCTCGTGAACCTGAATAACTATTTATAAATACTTGAATTAATAAATGACCTTATACTCACAACACTATTCAAGTCCAATTTCTGTATATATCTAATGAAAGACTAAAAGACCAATAGACGATCATCAAGAGGTTTTTGTCTATTTAACATTCCTGACATAATAACATCGAAGCCACAAATATTGTGCAGTTAATGTAAATTGCTGTCCCGATAGAATCTCTGTGTGACATAAGGCAAGGCTCCATACATACAGTATGCCCTCCATATAGTACAGTCACACCCTCTTTATAAGCACACTAATTTTTAGAACAAACTTATATACAACATACGAAATTTGACCTCTATACAGGCACAATTTCTTATAATCACAGAACTAAGGGTGTGACCATAGAGAGATTTGACTGTATCAATTTTTGAATTATTTTCATTTGTCTTTTTAGTCAATCCTAAACCTGAGATGTAAGATCATTTCACTAATGCCTTATCTTAAAAAATATTACTATTATGAAAGTTCGCTCATGATATTAAATGAAATTATAAATATAAGTGTTCTGAT